>CAIGRP010031648.1:0-11799 GCA_903798385.1 Fraxinus cuspidata
TTTTTTTTTTTTTTATTTGAATTCACAAGATTGTCCTGTTAAACGTAGTATCAGTGCTAGGTTCAATTTTGATAAACTAGCCTTTGAGTTTTATTTCCAAGGCTGCTCATTTGACCGGTTTTGTTTGGGTTTTTTTTTTTTTTTGGTCAAATTAACCCTAATTAATTGGTTTAACATATTATATCTCTGTGTCGATTAAAATCAAACAACCGCATTCAGTTTTTGTGAAAATAACTCAAGAACCAAGAACTTAGGGTATTTACTTCATGGTCTAAAATGTATAATCTTCTCTCGAAAGATGTACAAATCATTAAACACCATCATTTATTGACCAAATAAATGAATAGCATGGAAATCAATAGTAAATACACATGAAAATAAGTAAATTAACGTTAAAGAACAAATATCGAAATTAATAAAGGCTATATTAAACTACGTCATAAATCCCAACATTGCACATGTTACACAATCATATAAAAGAGAATTTTTCATACAATACATCACAAGTGGAAGAAATAATGAAGTAAATTCAAGATAAAACTGAAACCCTTTTTTTTTTGATTCCCAGGTATCCCAACTTAGCCAGACTATTTCTTGGACCTCAAGCCACCGGCCCCTCAGCGACTCATGGGGGTAAACTGCTGGTTATGCTCTTGTTGGCTCCCAGGTTTCTGCACTGCTTTTTACTTCTGGCCCCAAGAGAGCTATCATCACTGCCTTCCACAAGAATTGTGCATTCCAGGAATCGAACTCTCCACGCTGAGGTTGCGAGTCCACAAATGCAATTGTTCCGCCAACTCTGATGTGCCCCGGGGGGCAAGTGAAACCCCTTTTTTTGGTTGGATTCTTGAAGGTTGACGTGGATTAAGCTTGAGGTTCCCCAAAATATCTTCCTCTTTCTTTGAGTTGTCTCCTTTTATTGCTATAATTCTTCCCCAAAATACCAAGAAAGCAAAAAGAAAATCAAAGAGTAAAATGAAGTAAAGAAAAGGCAAAGAAAATGAAACGAGAAAGAAAAAGGAAATGAAGAAGAAGAAGAAGCTCAATTTTCTCTCTAGGCGCCTCGTTTTAATATTTAAAACCTAGAAAATTTGAAACCAAATCCCTATGTTTTTAAGAGTGGCGCGAGGGTCGTGAGAGGCGCTCCCTACCAAAATGATTCATTCATCTTTTCTTTTTTCTTTTTTCTTTTTCTTTTAGCACACAAGTCCTTTAACAATTTACAATCAAGGTCCTTCAACTTTAGTCTTGTACAATTTGATCCTCAAATTTTGACTTTTCTTTCAATTACGCCCTCCATAAATTGCACCCCAAGATCCTTCAACTTTTTGACATTTTACGTAGTCTCCAACTTCACAATTTCGTACATTTTGTCCCTTTTTTCCTCATTTTGCCTTGTTCTCATTTCATGGGTGATTTTTCCTACAAAATCCATAAATACACAATTGTAAATACAAATTCGCTCAATTTAATCACTAATTAGCTTATATGAGTATTAAATAAGTGTGCAAAAATACACTTATCAATATCCCCAAACTTAAACTCTTGCTCGTCTCGAGTAAGATTATCAACTATTACAATCATACAAAATGAAAAAAATATCAACACTTTAGATAACTTGCTGAAAATATCAATGAATGTAAAATTGTATAATCAATTCACAAATATTCTCCGAATAATACTAGCAAAAATAATATAAGTCAATCCAATGTTCGATCGATATATATGTGTGCATAGTTACTTTCAATTATTATCTAAATTAGGAAAGAAGTTAAGGCAGAAAAATTTTCAAATTGATTTCAACCCGACCCTTAACGGTCAAATATCTCATTTTCCACTAGTGAGATTCACACACTCAAATAGATATTCTTTTTCTGAGTGTAAATCTAAAAAATGTTCTCAATCACTCATTTATTTTCCCGCTCTTATTCGGTTGGGCCTACCCAACAATTTCAACATCTAGTCATGTGATAATTTTCTACTAATGAATGCTTCAACATTTAAGTTTACACTAAGTAATTTAATTACACTAGTTATCTAAGCCAAAATATCAACTACAATTGCACCCAATCAAATTTTTTTTTTTTTCAATTAAAGCTCGTGATTGACCTTACTCTTTTAAGCTTTCTTTATGACTTATGTAGCAAGTTTTAGGTTGATCACTCCCTGACTTTTTAGATCAAAGGATACCAGGTTTCGAGATACCCCAACGAACTTAATAACTCGAATAAAAAATGCTTCAAAACGAGGCCTATGATCCAACAAGTGCAATATCAATTTTTAAGCACAACGACAATACATGAGGCTTAGATTTCTAGCAAATGGTTATTATCTAGTTTATACTTAGCAAAAGACACTCCACATAAATATTTTTAACATGCATGGAATCAACACACTTCTAAATAATATTTTTCGCCGGCTCGATCATCTCCAAACTTATCTCGCAATATGGTGAAGTGAAAGATAAGGGAATATAAGATTGATATAAATTTATGCACAACTCATAACCTAGATTTTACCATTTCAAAAATCTCTCCATCAATAAAAAAATCACATCCAGATAATAATTAATCATGATTATTGTACTCAAAGTAACTCAAGATCTTACAATGGATAAGGAAATTTTTATCAATAAAATAAAATAAAACTAGGCACCAATAGCATATTTGGTCATATCTCATGAATAAATAATAATTTTAAACATCAAATAATCCTAAACCGACAAGGCTACGTAACATGACAACACAAAATCACAACAATTTAAGCTTAATCACCCCCCAAAACTTAAATCACATATTGTCCTCAATGTATAAAGAACAAGATAAAGAAGAAGAAGGGATAAAGAAACTTCCCCGGTTGGACATTTGTGGAGAGGTACCAATGCTCGATAGGAACTTGTGACGTTCTTGAAAAATTTGGATACATGACCTACTTGTACACAATTGACCCCCCAAACCTGGCTTGGAATCATGGATAAATGGGATTTCAAAAATTTCCTACAAAAACAATGATAGCTAAACAAATAAAAACATGAAAATACGTAAAAGTAAATAAAAAGTTAAAAAATTGAGTTGTCTCCCAATAAACGCTTTTTTTTTTCGTATTTAGCTCTACTTTGACAATTAAATCATGGACACCTAAAGAAAACTTTGGATGTCTTGTTCATTTTTCTTTTTTTGACTTTGCTCCACTTTTCATTATTTCTCTAAACCTCGGCATTGCCCCTTTCAATGTAGTAGGATTTGTCTATTCCATCCGACTCAACTTTAACTATATAGATTTCTACCTTCTCGTCGGACTTAATCACAAAATCAATTTTTAGACAATCAATAAAGTTAAAAGATTGTACGTGTATTTCATCTTCATTGATTTCTACATCTTAGTTCGGTTCTTTTGTGAATAAATTGTCATTTACTTTAAGCTCTTCTACAATCGTTGTTATCTCTTCGAATTGAATGATCGACCCGCCCTGGCACCAATTCTCTGCCAAAATGATTTACTCCTTTCCTTTTTCTTTTCTATTTCTTTGTTTTAGGAAAAAAGTTCTCAAGCAATTTTCACTCAAGGTCCCTCAACTTTAATCTTGTACAATTTGTTCCTCAAAATTTGATTTTTCTTTCAATTACGACCTCCATAAATTGGACTCCAAGGTCCTTCAACTTTCGGACGTCTGAACTTTAGTTCCCAACTTCACAATTTTGTACATTTTGTCCATTTTTTCCTCATTTTGCCTTGTCCTCATTCCATGAGTGATTTTTGACTACAGAAATCATAAATACACAATTGTGTATAGGAATTCGTTCAAGTTGATTACTAATTAGCTTATTGGAGTATGAAATAAGTGTATAAAAACACACTTCACTTTTACAAAGAGAAAAAAGCAAATGCTACTCTATAGTTCTCCCATATGATGCTTCATTTCCTCTTTCCTTTATCTTGTTTGGTTTGTGGTTGCATATGTGCAACGGAATCCATGAAGACAGTCCAGAGTTGATGAAATGCCTCAATCCCCAAGGGTGGACGACTTACAGTTGATGATTATCCAACATATATGATGGAGAATATTTCCAATAGATTGTAGATAATTTGATATGTGGCTTTGGATCTACTTATAAGACAATAGACATAAAGAAACAAAGTTTTGGGACCTCAAGCGAATTTCCTGTCGCAGCGGGATTGATGCCAATTTGAGCGGGGAGAGGGGCTGAAGTGTGTCTCCCTTTCGAGCTGGAGACATTCCCGATCGAGAGGGAAGAGGGACTGAAATCAGTCCTTCTCTAGTTCTGATTCCCAATAAAGTGGATTGGTCGATTTTCCTCCGGTTTTATGGTTTTTAAGTTCCTTCTTGTGATATTGAATTTCTAATTCAAAATGTAAAGCTAATGTTTCAAATTTTTGAAGCATTGCAAATGAAATCTAGATATAGATTTTATTTTATTCGTTGAAGAACAGATGATGTACAAGAAAATACATTGTTGTATTTTGTACTCTCTTCTGTATAAGTTACATCTCCTTAATATTTTTTATTGTCTCGGTTAATGTACAACACGGTTAAAAATTGGCTCTATTTTATCCTAGAGCAAATTTGCTTAACTTAAATTACATCTCACATCTCATTATATTATCTACAAAAATTTGTTTTTAGGAAAACGACTCAGTCATTTGTCTTGGACTGGTTTAAGAGGTTTCTTCGAGTACAAGTCAAGTTTCATTACTATATTGAAGAGTTTGCACCAAAATATCCGTTGCAATGGGACCATCTTTATCATCTCTCTCTGACTACGCAGTAGATTTCGTGACATTGGAGGAGTTTGAAGGAACAATCATGCCAAATAACTTCATTTCTTGTTAACAACTTTCAATGCGCTATATGTTCTTATCACACTGGTTTAAGAGGTTTTTTCGAGTACAAGTCAAGTTTCATTACTATATTGAAGAGTTTGCACCAAAATATCCGTTTCAATGGGACCATCTTTATCATCTCTCCGTGACTACACAGTAGATTTCGTGACATTGGAGGAGTTTGAAGGAACAAACATGCCAACTAAACTTCATTTCTTGTTTACAACTTTCAATGTGGTATATGTTCTTATCACACTGAGACCGAATAAAACTTTGGCAAAATCAACGAAACATCAAAAGTGTTCTATCAAAAGACGAGGACAAATGAAATTCAGGATACATTAAAGTCAAAGTACATGTTCGTAGATGCAACAAGTAAGAAATTTTTGACTCCTAAATTTCATCAATGTCATATGGTTGACAATAGAAAGGTAATGGAAATTTTTCTTGAAACCGTTCACATCTTAACCAATTGCAACAAAACAATATGAAAATGGATGATAATCTCCCTCCCTCTTTGAAAGACTATGAAAAAAGTCTTAAGCACAGGAAAGAAGACAATTCCTTTGAAGAAGGTTGCAACGAATGAATCAAGATAATTGTAAGATAAAATAAATCAGTCACAATCAAAAACAACAATATTTTACACGAAAACCCAAAATGAGAAAAAACCACAAACAAAAGAAGAGAATTCACTGGATCAAAATCAAGATAAGTGATTGTTGTTACAAGATTTGATGCACTCTCAATCAAATCTAATGTGTTTCTAACGTTACAAAAAGTCTACAAGTCGTGAAATATGTAACTATGATGTCTCAATTGGGCAATATTCCAAGGTCAACATGGTGGATGATGGGAAAGAATCCGAAAAGGATATTGAAGAAAGGGCTCAATCCTCTATATTGGTGTTATTTGGATGGTAGAAGATGTGATTGGATTTTATTTGATAATGATTTTATCATGTAAATAGTGCTACAATATTAGAGAATTTAATGTACTCGACTCACATTCATTTCATTGAATTACATTTGTATTTACAACATACAAGTGACTTATGTATGACAAGCGAAATTCAAAGATAAGTTACAATCCTTGTTTAGTGGGGATTAAAATCAAAATTTTAATTTTAGTCAAAGTTAAAAAATAATTTCAATCACATATTTAATATATTTAATATGATCCACAACATTTCAACCACAAATTTCATCAAATTTTATCAAAATGTACTTAAAAATTGATTTTAATCCCTGCCAAACAAGGGCTGAGGTTATCAAGATATATACAATAACCATTTGTGCATGAGTTAAGGTTATCTATACTAGACATGAAATTTCTCTGGCAAATACCTTGACAAAGCAGTTGGAAATGGAATTTCATTTGATCTTTGTAGAGTTAATAGGCTTTCGATGTGAAAATTGAAGGCTTCCTCAAAATATTTTTCGGAAAGAAAAATTCAAGATGCAAATCTTTTTACATCACAAATTCAACTCAACCTATCTAATAGTGATAGAACAAAAGAGAAGATGGAATATAGCCTCAAATGTATAGAGTTGCATTAGTCTTCAAATGATACAATGAGTATTTATAGTGTTACAAATGAAGTGGTGTCTATTGAATGAGGAAGCACGTGGCTTCTTCTCCTTAGCAGAAGCATCTTATCATAGGCATCAACCTAACTTAACTAAACCTAACTTAACTAGTCCTGTGGCATATTTAATGCTTTTAAAGAGATAGCCACCTTACAACCTATGCTGACAGAATTTGACATATCTCTCTCATTATAAAAGTTACATCAATCATTCAAATAAGATTTTATCTACATAATATCTTTGAAGGGGGTAGGTCATTCTATTTCAAAAGTGAGTTGCCTCTGAATTACGACTGCTTCAGTACGAGATACTGCTTCAGTGGAAGGGCTTCGACGGCTCTTCATTTTATTACTTTACTTCAATGATGAGCTTTGACCAACAGAAACTCTGTTTTATCTTAAGCTCTATTTTAAAATCTTTGACTTTGGTCAAGCGTTGGTGACGTTGGTTGTAGGTCATAGCGCTTCGTTCTTGAATAAACTCTACGTGAATGCTGCGTAGGCTTCATCTAGAGCTTCGGTGGCGAACGTGCCTACTATCCAAGGTAGGGTTGTGTGGTTGTTAGTGAATACCTATTTAAAATGAGTATGCATCTGCCTCTGTACCTATTTTTTACGACGGTGCTAAGGACCAACATGCTGGTCCGACCAAGCTTTTGCCCAATGGATGGAGCCACTAATACTTCATTTGGAAAGAAACCTCACTTGGCGATGACATATCTCTGCACGTCTTTCAAATAGTATTCCAACCCGTGTCTTAGGGAATGGGAAATCGAATGAGTGGTACTATAAACCCTTGGGGAGCATGGTAGTGAGTCTACTTAATTCCATAACGAGATGGAAGGAATCCTATTTTTGGGTGAGGGTCGATAGCAGATCGTTGAGGGAGATAAGGTCCTAGTTGCCATTGTGTTGACCCCGTATTTCGAAGCCTATGAGTAGCTATCCTCTGAAATTGACCCAGTAAATATTGTCTGATGTTGTTTATCATGTAGTTTCGGGATATCGGTTTGACCTATCCCCAGCTGAGTGGGACATCATCGAGGACATCTATAGGCATCCTCAAAGGTCGTGACACTTTGACCATAACAAATTTTTATAGACTTTGGACTGATGGCATCCATCCAAAGGTAAATATCAAAGCCCTTAAGTTCTGCCACTTCCATAACATTTAGATTAGCATTATACTATTATCTTTGTAGAAAATTTTGAGAAGAATAAGTATTCAACCCCCAACATGGCATCTATCTTGAGGGCCACTTCTACAGTTAACTACAGAGCTCTGAAGCCCTCCTCTGGTGCTACCAAGCACGTCAGGGGGAAAGTTGGAGCTCTTTAACAATGAGCATGCTAAGAAGGGGGTGATGAAGTGCCCATGGAGAAGAGCCCAATGAGAAGAAGAAAAAGCATATTGGAATGCTGCCGGCCGAAGTCCAAGTTGCCACGACAAACTTTTAAAATTCTGGATTAAGAGGTGCCAGAATTATGTAGCCACCTGTGATGTTGTGGACCTCACAATGACACTAGTAAGCTAAAGTGTTCGGACTTTTAGGGCCAACCTCGAATGTCAGGCCGTATTGAAGGACATTAAGAGGAATAATGGGGAGTCAGTTGGAAAGTTGGCTAGGATGAGAAAGAGGCCAGAAAGGTGAAGGGCAAAATGAAAGCTCTTAATCTATTGACCTCGATTTTTGTATGCACATGCGGGCAACAGATACAAGACCCACTCGCATCCACGCAAGCTAATTCCAACACGCTTGGATGGGTCGCTAGTTGACAAAATATTTCAACTTGAGCGTGGAAGAAGCTTTATAATACGAGATAAAGATATTCGGGCACCAACGATATATATAAAAGGGATTGTGTAAATAAGAACAATCGATAATAACAGAATTTTAAGGTTAAAAATTCAACTTAACCAATCTAATAGTGATAGAACAAGAGATAAGATGAAATATAGCCTCAAGTATATAGAGTTGCGTTAGTTTTCAAATGATATAAGATGGAGTATTTATAGTGTTACAGATGAAGTCATGGTCATTGGATGATGAAGCACGTAGCTTCATCTCCTTAGGCGAGCCAAGCTATGCATCAATCTAACTTCACTAATCCAGTAGCGCATATAATGTTTTTAAAGGAACAGTCATCTTACAACCCATGCTGACAGAATTTGACATATCTCTCATTGCAAAGGTCACTTCAATCATTCAAATAAGATTTTATCTACATGAGATCTTTGAAGATGATGGCTTACTCCCTTTCAAAAGTGAGTTTCGGATTGAGTCTCTGAATTACTATCGCTTCGGTACGAGATACCGCTTCAATGGGAGGGCTTCGGTAGAAGCGCTTTAGCGGCTCTTCATTTTATTACTCTGCTTCAATAATGCGCTTCGGCGAACAAAGCTTTTGTTTTATCCTAAGCTTTATTTTATAATCTTGGACTTTGGTCAAATGTTGGTGACGTTGTTTGTGGGTTATAGGGCTTCGTACTTGAATAAGATATGGGATGCTAGGTAGGCTTCATCTGGAGCCTCGACGTGGCGAGGCGTAACAAGAGTAATGTTGTAATGCTATTTCACTTCAATGATCAAGTCTACAAAATGGACAACTTGTTAAATTTCTATTTTTCTTTTACTAAAAGTACCTTTAGTGGTATGCTATTTTGAGTTGGATGAAGTTAGACTTGACCAACTTGACGAATTTGGAAATTGGCGTGAATCTATGTTTACTTTCTCAGATTAACGTTCTCTCTCTTTGTTTTCCCATGCAGGATGTATCTCAAAATAAGTAAAAACAAATATTTATCCACACACATTTTCATCATAATCTAGCTTCTTAATTACTCGGAACAGCTCTTATTCTTAATAGCCGGCTGATTCTTGATAACTAAAATGTCTCTTATCATGTAAGAATTAAAGTCTTAAATTTATTGTTGCCACCAACAATCTGATCCATGAAAATCATAAGATTCACACTGGAAGAACCTCCTTTTTTAACTGCATCCTTAGCCAGAATTTTCCATTGTTGAGCTTGCTTTCTCATATCTTCTCCTTCCTCTCCACCTCCCATGACAATTTCTAAACACCTCGCAATCTCTTCCGCGGTTACAATTCCTCCATCTACAGCAGCCAATTCCAGGCCAGTCTTCCAAAAATCTTTTGTAAGTTTTGCATTCGTAAGCTGATCAGTCCACTGTGAAAATGCCACCACACTGGCACCCCAGAAGCCAAACTTTAAATACAAGAATTCCACCCACAATGAGTCAAAAAACAGCCCACAGAAGGGTGTGAAAAAACCTCCAATTGGGGACACCATGGTACAATCTTACCTTGTTTTTCAAGTTCTTTCATGAAACTTAGCATGTTCTGTTCTCTAGTAACCCACAAGAATGGTTTCCGGCTTTAGATCAATCCTTTAGCAATCTCTTCGATCTGTTGTTTAGGTAAACCGGAAAAGCTTCCGAACGCTACATAAACAACAGATAATTTGTCTTTAGAATTCAACCAATCCATGTAATTTACTGTCTTCTGTATGAGATCACCTCCAAATGAGGTGTCCAAAGGATCCTTCCCATCTAAAAATGCAGAAGGAATCAAAGGTCCAATGCCCATCACATCATACTATCATACTTATTTATGCCCCTTAAGGTTTGGAATTCCAATGCATCAAATGTGTTCACAAGTACTTTCCGCTTGGTCCCAGTTCTGTCAAGAATCTCAAAATGCTCTTTGAAAGTAGGAAGAGCAAAATTGTAGATTACTGGGCTTGAAGAGAGCATACTGGATGGCAAATCACCAGAACTGAGTAATAATGGCAGTCCCGGAAGTTCAGTGACCTCGCTGTTTTCACTTGTAAAATCCATATTTTCATTGAAATAGAGATAATAAACATAAAAAACACTACCCGCTTGATTCCAAAGAAGCGTGGATGCGATTTGAAGCCGATTTGCCACTTCACCTGCCCATGTAATGAGAATAGGATATACTACAAGTGTAATCGGGTGGCCTTCATTTTCTTTAGCTATGATAAGGTTTTTCACAGCTTCAGAACCGCAAGTTCTAAGAGAGAACATGAAATATTGGTAATTTTTGGCGCCTGTCCAGCCATCATCGTGACCATCAGAAAAGGGAGCCAAAGTCAGGCCTGGTATAGTGGATGCAGTTTCGGACATGCGACCGATTGCAGAGAGAGTAGTGGAGAAGGTGACCTTGGCTCCCATTTGCAGAAGGCGCTTTGCAAATTGGAGATATGGGTTTATGTGGCCCTGTCCTGGAAAGCTCACAAGAAGGATATGGCAGTTCACCATTTTGGAAATTGTAATTTGTGTGTGTGTTGGGGTGTGGGACTAAGGGGGATGGAGAAGTAAATGACTTGGCTATGGAGTTTATAGCAGATTGATGGTGACGACGGATGATGTTTCTGATTACTCAAGCTTCTTTTTGCAATTCAAAGAAGACAAAAGTTGCTAATAATAGCATTAGTCTTGCATGATAAACATTGCCAACTTTGCCTTTTGTTTTCTTTAACAAGAAAACTTGTCTTTTTATTTGATTTTTGTAATCACTGCTTGTTTGGCACGGAGTTGTTAAAAAGTTGATATAAAAATCAATTAATTTTAATCATACATTTTATGAGAGAAACAATTTTAATCAACCATTCGACCAAATTAACATTTCATGAACTTCTGTCAAAAATTGCTAAACCTTTTATAAATTCTTTGTCAAACTAATATTAGCCCATGTTTGGCCTCCAATATAGTTTAATACATTTTTCTCTCTCTTCATTTTAACAGTACATTCTCCAATAAAATAATATTACACATAAATACAAAACTTTTTCTTATTTTTTAACTACACGTTCTTTAAAAAAAATCATTATTTCAAAATATATTATTCTCAAAAAATCATTAAAATGGATCTCAAATAGGGGCTTAATCAACCTCTGTTTGGTAGCCATTTTGTTTTTAAAAAAAATATTATTTTGAAGATTGAATTTTTGAAAAATGTGTGGTTACAAAAGTAGGAAAAAATTTTGAATTTATATGTATAATATTTTATTGTGTTAAAGGGTTTTTCTTCACATNAAAAAAGAAAAAAAAAATTAAATTAGGTATTTTTCTTAAATCAAATTGAAGTTGATAAACAAATATGTAAACAAACCCGGAAGTAAGATGATCTCAAGCAAAATCTTCATGTTACTCTAAAATTTGATAATAACTTTGAAATTTTTGTTACGTATTTATAATTGCAAGCAACTCTATAAATTGAATTGAATTTAATCATTTTCTTTAATTGGTTCTATCTAATTTTTTTTCTTCTACTGCTTACCTCAAACTTATGGCTTAATTTTGAAAAAGAAAAAGGAAAAAA
>CAIGRP010031654.1:0-14093 GCA_903798385.1 Fraxinus cuspidata
AAAAAATGAACAAGTACAATATTTTTTAAGTTGAAAACTAAATCAATCTTTTCCTGTGCAAATTTTATGCTCGCAATCAAATGCACACTAATTGTTTCTCGTTGTCTCTACTTGTGCTTATTTACGTGGTATTGTCTGATCCACTGTTTTTTTTTTTCTTTTAGTTGATTACCTTCTCTTCATTGTTCGGGATGTTAATGTCAACCCGAATCCCGATGAGGTAGCTAATATCAAGTACGTGAATAAAGAAGAGTTGAAAGAGCTGTTGAGAAAAGCAGATGCTGGTGAGGGTGGTATTAAGCTGTCCCCATGGTTCCGACTAGTTGTTGACAACTTCCTGTTCAAGTGGTGGGATCATGTGGAGAAAGGGACTCTGAGCGAAGCTGCTGATATGAAAACCATTCACAAGTTGACTTAGAAATGCAGATGGCTAAGGTTATGTTATTTCATGGCAGATTTTCAGTTTCTTGAAAAATAAATGACTTGTTTGAGAAGAGGTCCTTGAAACCAATAAGTTGATTATGCTAGTTACACGAGGATTGTTCTTATGAATTTGCTTAGTTTGTGATATAGACTACAGTATTCGATTTGGATTTTAAATTATAACTCAGTAGAGAAATGCTTGAATTTATTCTATTCTTCTTTCTGTGACATGGATTGAAAATTTGGAATATGTCATTGGTACTCTCAGGAAATAGCTAAAGAATGACTGCTAAATAAGCCAAAGGATGAGGCATCCACGAATTTACCCGACAATTGAAAAGTATAACTCGAAAATAAGCCAAAGGATGAGGCATCCACGAATCGACATTTTTTAATTCATTATTGTGAGGTCATCGTTTATTGATTTTATAAATTGAAAGAGAGATTATAAAATACGTTGTGAGTACCTCAAAAAGAGTATCAAGAAGATTTCCTAATATTCAAGAATTATAAACCAAAATCAACTTTAAACTGTCTTGGTAAAATGGAATGCAAATTTTCCTTTTTATTTTGGGGGTTGGAGGCGGGGTGGTTTGGCTGGAGTCACCATGCCCACTAAACAAAGTCCACCTCTTCATATTAGCAAAAAAGTTGACACAATGCCCCCTAACGATAGCTTATTTTGCAGAATATCTCTAAGACCTTTCATTTTGGTGCAAAATTTTCCTAAATCATCCGAACATAGCAGAATATCTCTAAGACCTTTCATTGTTGTTTAACTTTTTCATGTCATGAAATTCTGCAGATGGCAAACCTTTCAAGAAGTTCCCCTTTTATTTAATGGGATTAATGGATTTTACTCCTTTCACAAGTAACAGAATAAAAAATGTAAAGCACTTGAGCATTTTACTCATTTCAATGGCAATTTTACTTTATTGTGTCAAGATTTTGTTGGAACAGAATTAGAAACTCGACAAATTCAGCACACAGCTAGAAATAAAACCTTTGAACACAAACGTTTTACATCTACTCGTCAAATCCTTTAAAACATACAGATTCAGAATCTCCGGCACCTTCCTCGAAACTCGCTCCTGTCTCTTCCCTGGTTATTGTAGTGCTGGAAGCCGATGAACCAATAGGTTCGGGCATCAGAAGCAGTGCTGCCTTTCTTTTGTTTCTGCTTCGTTGCCATCTTTTCACCGACTCCGACACCTCCCTTTCCATTCGTACTCCCACTCGTGGCTCTGTCGACACTTCCATGGACGAATTCTGCTCGCCGGCATTGCCAAAAGGAATAGCCACAACAGGAAGGACGAGGGGCTTAAAGAAAGCAAGAAGCAGCATTACAAGCAAGATGTATATATATAAAGAAGTCCAAACGTAAAATGTCCATTTCCATCTGTAAACCAGTTCTTTTGGCCAAGGAAGCTGAGAATTCAAGACAATCTCAGCATCATAAAACTGTGGAAGGAACAACGTTCCGGCCCGAGGAATCAAAGTTATTCTGATTTTTTCTGTTCTTGGATAACCTTCCTTGTGCTTCAATACAGGAATCGAAATCCTTTGAGTTTCAGTTACAATCCCTAATAACAAGGGGATGCCCATAAGAAATGTCCTGATGAGACGAATCGGCCGGCTTCTGAAGTGTAACATGCAAGGACGACTTGATTTTACCATGACATCTCCTTTGGTTGATATTAATTCAGCAGTTAACTAAAAGAACAAGTTTCTGTGTTAGAAGCAATGATGCCTCTTAAGCCCAAGGATTAAGGGTCAATCAAATGTATGTTCCTCACTACACAGCTATGAGATTAATTGAAAGATGAAGCACAAAAGTAAGAACTTAAGAAATAAATACACACGCACCTGAAATATTCCAATATCTCTATTGTAATCAGATTCCGGCATCAAAAGAACCATGGACACATAAAACGTGTGCCCAACCGGCACTCCGCCGACACCACCACCAAAATGGAAGACAGCAGTTGGTTGTATATCAGTATAATCAAAATGCAAAGTTTCCCTAATAGAAACGGGTTCTTCTACCCATAATCTCACCACCCCCACACCCAATGCTAAAGCCACAACCATCACTATTATCAGCACCATGCACACATATGCAGCACCAAGAAACCCCATAGCAATCTTCCTCAGTAGGAGGAGGCCGCTGTGCCCGATGATGGAGGGGACTCCGGCAGCCGCTTGCACGGCAGATTCGACTGTTTCTTTCTCCTCCTTCGCCTGGTGGAAGGAGTCATAAATCAGGGATATCAAAGAGAGAAAGGGTGACACAAGGGCTATTACACAGTTGGAAATTATCTCTGCTTGAAGTGATATGAGATTTGTTAACAAAAGGGATGGCTCCATGCTTGTTTCTCCCTGTGTGTGCGAGAGAGAGTGAGAGCCAGGCAAACGATAAATTGAGTGCCTTATGAGCACCACCTGTAATAGCATGTCTTCATGAATTGACAGGTGGACTAAGTCTAGAGTCTTGAAATCGGCAAAGCCTACTACATGTTTGGGTAGGCTTAAACTAAAAATTGACAAAAAAGTAAAAATAAATAAATAAACAAATAAAATTATAATTAATAATTAATTTAACCAGACGTTTCATGATATTCGTAACTGTTCAACAAAATATTTCATCATTTTTTTTATTAAAATTTACAAAAATTCTAATTTTTAACTAGATTTAACATATAAAATATATAACAAACATATTTGATGAGTTGCGCTACATGTATATAATGATTTATATATTCATGATGTGGTAATACAATGATTGAGTCAGAATTTTTTGAATTATAAAGAAAAAATATTGATTGCTCTCTTTTTGACACCTCATCCACATGTAAATTATTGTATAATTTTTTATGTACAAATAATATTATTCATATTTGACATGTTGATCCAAGCAAAATTAGATAGAACCCCATATGAATATCTCATACGTCCATCATTCTAAAATCAATCATACTGCATCATCTTTTGTATCGTACCACATAGCAAAACATCATTATTCTAAAATTTGTCCGATCATATTCCTAATCAAGATTTATTGTCTTGAATTTGTTATTCGACTTTCTCTTATATTCTCTTCTTATTATATGTGAAGATGGTAATATATTTTTCGATATCACACCGTATTACACTTTAGTAGCATCTCTCGAGTTATAAAAAATGTATTTGAATGATGGTCATGGAGACAAGCATAGGACAGTGGACCTCGACTCATAGAGATTTGCTCAAAACACAATGGGGTTGGGTTTTGTGACATTTCTTTTTTACACTAACAAGTAAAACACACATGTGTCGCAATTAATTAATTAATTAATTTTTGTTAAATATCTCTTCATCCTACTTGGGTAGGAAAGAGAATAGCTTTGTTCTAGAGTGTAGTTAGTTTTTGTGTAACAACATACGAAATTTAGGAGGTTTATATGACGTGTGGCTTTCTTGATTTCCCACATGAACTTATAATTTGTTCTTCAACTTCCGCCAAATTTTCCCGGGGAACCATACCCATTGCAAAATGCTCGGTGACGAAACAAATATAAGCACAGCGCCATGCATACATACACACAATCTCTCTCCATATCTCTCTCTAAAACTCTCCCGGTCCCTGAAAAGCAACAGCCCTCCTCCATTCAAGAAATGGATGTTGAAACGCGAAAAACGCAGTGGGAATTTTAAGTTTGAAATAGAGTTTGAGATTCCATTTGGGGTCGGAATAAATTTTTGTGGGTTGAATAAATTTGATTGAGAGAGTGGGTTTGTTTATTTGGTTTATTGATTTTTTGGTTAAGAGATAACACAGTATCAATCAAAATTTTGAAAACCCTTTGAGGGTTTTTAATTGATTGATACTGTGTTTTTCAGACAGTAATGTAGAGAGACAGACTCAGAATTTTTTTCAAGCTTTTATTTTTTGATTATCAGAAAAATCGAAGGGTTTAAATGGCGGAAATTGAAGGGCCATTTGTCAAACAGGACCAATTCGATTCAAAACCATTGTTTGATGGTAATAATCAAGAAATTAAGAGGTTAAAGTTGGAGAAAAATGAAGAAATTGATGGGGGTGTGATTAATGGCTCCAATTCAAATCAGTTGAATGAATTTCCTACTCCTGATGATAGGAATAATAAAGGCAGCATTGCTGAGAGAAGGGCTGCAAAATGTGGTTTTAAAGCTTCGAAAATCGACATATCCCGATCCAGCAGTGCCACCACCGGAGTGGTGGGGCCTCCAGTGGTCCGGTCACCGTGTTTCACCATACCTCCTGGTATTAGCCCGGCTGCTTTGCTTGACTCTCCTGTCATGCTCCCAAATGCTCAGGTTCAAAATTCTTCATGCCATTGTGATTTCCATTTATTGGTGATATGTTGAAATTACTTATGCTGTACATAAGAATGTTGAATTTTTGGAATTGCTAGAAAAATTAAACAAATTGACTGTGTATAATGAAGAACACTACACATTGTTTGGATCGATAAGGAATCACAATATATCTAAAAAATTTATATTTACATTATATAAGAGAAAGAAAACAAGGAAAAAATGTAAATAATAATGAAATATGTTGAATCTACTTGAACACGTGAAAAAAGGCCATTCTGGATTCTGATTCCTAGATAAATCTTTTTAACTCTTTATTTTCAGTTGTACTTATGTCTTCTTACATTTGTTATTCATATTAGACGAAACAAGGAAAATAAATAATCTCCATCACCCTAAAAAACACTATGAGAAAAAACTATTATAGACAAACAAATATGTCAATTGAAAAGAAAATCGGTCGGTGACTATGTTAATGACGAACTCCAAGCCATTAGTAAATTTTATCTATGGCTGAAATATGGTTTCATTGGCAATTTTTGTAAATTCTTGGGGTCGTTTATCCATCTTTTAAATGTTTATTATTTAATATGGATCATGGGCGTATGGAGGACATGTTAAAGGTATGGAGGACATGTTAAATGTATAACATTCTGACGTCGCAGTATATGGATTGGGTGTTGCCAAGGCGTATGGAGAATATGTTACAGGTATGGAGGAGAAAGTTTCGAGATAAGGATAACAAACTTGTATGAAACCTAATTCCGGGTTGCATCGTATGATGTGTGTGAAGAGAAAGAAACAGTCGCTGTTTTGAAGACCAATCACGGACAACAGACTAGATTAAGGAATTATTTTATTTGACATTGTATACTTGGTTTAATGCTACGGCTACTAGGCATATAGACGGACTCCCGAATATTTCTGATATAAATTAATAATACACTTCCTGTATATTATGCATCGATTAATAAAATATTTGATTACCTTTTAAAAAAAAAAAACACTATGGACCACGTTGCCGAAAGTCTGGATAATTGTTTTTTAAAATAACTTAACAAGGCCACACAACCCCAATTCTTATAATTTGATTGGAGTTGAGAAACTTAGTCAACATTTTTTCCAAGTGAATAAGCTTTCTTGTCCTCGAGTCATCTTTTACGTAAAATGGATCTAGCGGCCTTGTTCAGAATTTTTAAGGAAAAGTTTTCTACTTGATACCGAGTACCTTTTACTCATTGAGGTCAAGTTCACTGAACTTTCTTATCATTCGCTTGACTCCTAATATCTCTACGTGAGTGGGTTAAGTTATCTTGTTCAACCTTTTTTTCTAGCAAGATGTAACATATTTTTTGTGACCAATCTCATTCAACCTTTAGCACTTTTAACCTATATAGGTTCAAGTTTCTGTATTTAGTATATTTTATCAAGTGTTGAAGACGAGATTTAAATGATATACATGAGCTCTATCTGGCATCTTAAACTTTATGAACCGATTCAATGTGATAGTAAAGCACGCACAGACACTAAGTTCAAGTTTCATTGTTACCTATTCAATGAAGTTGAGCACATGCTAGGTTTTGATAGAAAGATGTGAACTCCACCCACAAGTGAGGGAGTATGTTGAAAATAAAATTTAAATGATATATGTGTATTCATCTCTAATGATTTAATCTTTTGGTAAATATACAGAATATCTTGATCTATTTCTACCAGATTGGAGTCAATTTATTCCCGGCGAATATGCCTACTCTATGTCTATTATCTCAATTCGGTTGGGCTTGAGTTGCCTTATTGAAATTTTTTCCCTCATGAACTACAATTTGACTTACCTTGTTCAATTGTGTTCTTGTAAACAAACTTACTTGATCTCTAATACATCTGCCCAACTGCACTCAAGTTGGATTTTTAATAATATTCCCCTACAACCCAACCTAACCAATCCCTGTACCTCTACTCAATTGGTTCGACTTGCCTTGTTCAACATATAACAAGCCTATTAGCCTTTTTTTTTTTCCTCTTTGCTAATCTTTAGGAGACAAAAAGCAGTTCAGTAGTACTTCCTGTTCCAAGCCAGATAGAGATGATTCTTTAACCTTGTAAGTTGTAAGATTGAACCAATTTTGTTTCTGTCAATATTTATTGTCTGTCAGTTTCAAAAGGAAACATTAGACTAGAATACCCATGAAAATCTATCACTTCAAAATTAAATTTTACGCAATTAATAAAAAGTTAAATAATGCTCGAGAGGTAAATATAATGTTGGAAAAAGAATATAAGATAAAAGGATGCTTGTTTGAAAGTTCTGTGTTCATTATTTTTATTACTTAATAACAGAAAATCATGTTGAACGTGTTTTCATTTTTCTTTATTCATTTTTCTTTACAGTGGATGGTTTGCCTTTTTTCTTGACCATTTTTCTTCTTTTCCTTTTGCAGGCACAACTTTCTCCTACTACTGGAACATACCATTTTCCTTCATGCAATCTTGAGAGCTTATTAAAGTTTAACATTAAATCCAAGGCTCAGAGTGAACTCGATTTGGTGTCAAATAAGTTGACAACAGGAAATAAGGTAATCTGGTAGCAAAGTCATCTATATACTTGCTGCATAAACTCGATGGAAAATAGATACAAAAAAATTGAGATGAAGGCCTTTGTCATTAGAAAAATGGTCTTTTGTTGTTCATTAAATGTTTCCAATAATGTTGATATCACCAGCCCTTCAATAAATGGGGAAGTTGTTTTAGCCTCCGTTTGGAAGAACTTACAAACGGTTTAATTTATAAATAAATAGAAATATCATATATGGATAAGTGAAAAATACTTGTTTGTCTGTTGAAATGTGTGATTGAAAATGAACACTGAACATTTATAAATTTTGTCAATCGGAACAGCTATTTTTTTCATACAATCTACGATTTTTTGCTTTCTGGTGAAGGATTTCATTAGTGTAATAATATTAAATTATCAACTGCATTTGTTTCACTGCTTTTAATATTGCTTAAACTTTTAAGAGATGGCCTAAAAGTCCTTCGCCCTATGCAGCCCCCTGGAAATTTTGAAAATCCCTCACATTTGCTAGATGCTGCTAAAGAGGACTGTTCTGCAGATGCAGCTGCTGAAACTAAAATGTTGCGAAATAAATTCATGGATTGTCCTAGTTCACAGTCGAACATTACTATTACAGAAAGCGATAATAAAGAAAGTGACCCTAATCGTAATCTTGGAAAGGATCCAAAAGCAGCATACTTTGCTAAGGAAGTATCCAGGAATTCCGAGGATGGATACAACTGGAGGAAATATGGACAGAAACATGTGAAAGGAAGTGAATTTCCTAGGAGCTATTTTAAATGTACTAATACAAATTGTCCTGTGAAGAAAAAGGTTGAGCGCTCACATGATGGCCAAATTACAGAAATTGTGTACAAGGGTTCTCATAATCACCCAAAACCTCAACCCTTTAGGCGATGTGACTTACAAGAGACTAGTGAAGGCAATGGATCATATTTGAGAGCTGAAGGTAGAACAGCTAGGAGAAACATCGTGCCGGGGTGTAGGGATATGAGGTATGGATCAGATTGGAGGGCCGATGGTTTGAACAGGACGTCTTCCACATCATTCCTACGTGATTTTTCTTATCCACCGTTGTCAAAATCAATGAACTTATTTGAACCAGTAGGAACTCCAGAATTCTCATCTACATTTGCCAGTCAAGATGTTGATATTGATGAAGATGAGGCCACTCTAGATAGCACGTCATTAAATGATGACGATGAAGATAATGATGAATCTGAGCCTGAAAGGAGGTAATAAATGCTTGTCTTTACGTTTTTTTTTAAATATTTTTACTTGCTATATGGTAAACAGATACAAAATTAGCAATTACCTTTCGTTTCAGGAAGAAATACGGATTCCCAATTGAAACCACCATATCATCAAGGTCGACTCGCGAACCACGAGTAGTTGTCCAGATAGAAAGTGATATCGATATTCTGGATGATGGGTATCGATGGAGGAAGTATGGTCAAAAGGTTGTTAAAGGAAATCCAAACCCGAGGTATGTACTAAGATAAAATAATATTACGCCGTTTGGCAAATTCATCAATCATTTATAATTTGTCAAACCTTATTTTCAACCACGCATTCCAATGAATCCACAAGTACTATTCACTTAACCAGCACTCTTCCTTCTATTTATAATTTTACAAATTTTTCCAAAAGGAGGCTTAAAGACGATTCCAAGACTTGTTTTCTTCACTTTGGTTGTAAGTAATTAATGGCAGATGACGTGAAAACAACTAGCATAACAAAAAACAAGAAACATAATAATCAAAAGGCAATAATTTTTTGGTCCTGAATTTTTGTATTTTGTAGGAGCTACTACAAATGCACTAGTCCTGGATGCTCAGTGAGAAAACACGTAGAACGGGCTGCTGATAATTTAAAATCTGTAATCACAACGTATGAGGGGAAGCACAACCATGAAGTGCCTTCATCCAAAACTGGAAGCCTTGTAATATCTAATGTTGCAAATTTACCGTCTGCTGTCACCAACAGTACCCAGTCTGCCTCATCCTCACTGCCTCAGAATCCAGGCATGTCAAAAGCTGGAATGCAGGTTCAAGATCTCCCCTTATACTTGGAAAGGAAGCCCATCTTAAGTAATGAATACATGAGCTCCAATTTTCTTGGAAATATTGTCAGTGATGTGAACTTTGGAGCTTCTTCGATTTACCAATTTGCATCTGCTCCATTGCATTCCGTACCTTATGGATCTGTTCTGATGAGCTCCAACGACATGGATACGTACCATTCTTCGAATATTTATCCTATTGTGCCAGATTATGTTCCAATGCCATTGCCAATGAATCATCTTCCAGGATCAGGAAATGTCCATCTGGGCAATTTTCATTTTGGCAATCCTATGGTGCCAAATGGTGCAAATATTCAGTCTTCAATTCAAGGGCAGCCAATCAGAGAGTGTCACACGAAGGTTCTGAAGCCGAAAGAGGAGCAGAAGGATAATAATGATTTGTACGAAGCTTGCCTATCCATTCCCGATCATGCAAACGCAACATCATCGACAAGTTTTTCTAGGGCCATAGAAAATTTCCCATCTTGACCAACAATTTTCTCTCGGCCCTTCCAAACCAAGTTTAAGGTAGTGGGTACTCTCCAGTGAATGTCAAAGGCACCATTCTCGTGCAATTTGGTGATTAAAGTGTCTTTTGCTTCGTATTCTTCCGCACAAGATGCAGAACTTTGTGTAAATATTCTTTTCCTAACTTCACGTTTTTGCTATTCTGCAGTGTGAAGTAAATTAATGAATTTGTAGTTTTATGCTGTCTCTCGTTGCCTGCATACGCGTACATATACAAAGAAATATGGAGATGAAGTCCAACATTAGACTAAATTGCTATTTGATATGCATAGGCTGGTCGTACATAGTGGTGTCGATTGGGCAGGTCGGACTGATTTGTGGCACCATTTAACTGGGGCTTGTCTTGGTCCTATATGGTTGAAGTGGGATATAAAGCCCGACACTGGATGTTTCACGGGCCGTGCTGCACGGGGTGCGACAGCTCTACTCAGTTTTAACACCTCTAGTCGTACTATAATATAGAGAACATGGTTTCAAGTTTTGTTTCAGGGGTCGCTATTTGTCAATTATGTCAAATATTATGTGTACTTTTATGTACACATAGAAGGAATAATATTCATTCTGTCACAATTTTAATAGGCGTGTAAGATAATGCGCAAAATGCATTACTATCTAATTACATAGGACACAAGAAAATGATAGTTTGTAATCGAGAAATGTGATTGTTGCTCACAATCGTACACCCACTCTTGATGTTGAAATCTGCAGTGAGCCTCGACGTCAACTTATTTGGTGGTGAATCATCATAGGATCCAAGTATCCTTTCTCTTCATTCTTCTCACCAGGGACGGAGCTAGGAAATGATTTTGGGGTGGGCTAAAATTTAAAAATTCTAAATTAAATCACCCTATAAGAGATGGAGTTTAAGAGACTACACCAATTACATTTCTGACAAATAGCATTTGACACTCAATGAAATACAGTTTAAATTCTCACTACACATTCGTACTTTTTCTGGCGAAATACAAAATTGATGCTCACCTTAAAAAATATAAACTGATAGAAGCACGATAAATGTAAGCAAATGATATATATCCATCATCCAAAAACTAAAAAAATGCTCAAAAATTTTACTACCATTTGTTTCAGACAATTGAAAGTTTTGGTAAAAAAGGCAACAGAAAATACATTATTATACGTTGCCATTCTCAAAATATTATCTAATGTGGGCATCAATCTTTTGTACCAACACATTTTACCATGAGCGAAGAATCCACCCAAAGTGAAAAAAATGACAAGAAATTTCGAGAGTTAAAATTTTTTTATCACGTCCATATTTGATTCAACTTTTATAATGCACATATGATCTTATTATTTATAAATAAATAAGTTCTTATAAATATTTTTTATTGTAAAATTAAATATAAAGTAAGTCACTTATTTTGTTAATAACATCAATTTCATGGTCAAAATAAGTAAGTTTCATTCTTATAAGCATGAATAGATTATATATGAAAATATTTTTAAAACTAAAAGATTTATTTACTTTAAACTTTNTAAAATATGCATTAAATAAAAATCTGATTGGGTAATAAAATTGTTCACATTTTATTAATGCCATGAAAGAATATTTGGATAATTGAGCTTGGACTAGAACTCAATATGAAACTGGGCTAATATAGATTTTTGGGCCAATTTAACAATAAATTTCTTTTTCTCTTACCTTGTGGGTTGGGGCAGGGCTATAACCAAGCCCAGCCCCCTGCTAGATCCACCTTTGCTTCTCACAAAGTTTTTAAGTGAAAGAGGGGTAGTGATAGTTTGTGCTCGACGATAAGAGGAATATATGAAAAATAGGAAAATGCTTAAAATTGGATCTTTTTCCTTATTCGCAATCGGGCTACACCTTTGTTGTACACCATCTATTTCTTGCTCCCTCTTCCACCTTATTGGAGACGTAACTTCAGCATCTCGATACACCTAGAAGGTCTTTGATCTCACTTATGATGGGCAACCGATTCTCCCTACCTGGTAGGTCAATAAATGGACTTGTTGTTTGGTGAGAGTAACAAAACGCGTGTTGGCTCCGCAACGAACCTCCCCAGGGTTACTCTCACCTCCACCCTCTTAAGGAGGTGAAAATGCTTGTCTTGGTGCATCAAGAATTGCCTCATGGTTGCATTCTCATCATTAGCACGTTGTAGATTAATGGTTGTGTTGGCCAAAGTTTAAGTTAATTTGATTCGACGATTCTCCGTGCATTTATCTTGGTCGAGACAACATGATTTTGATTACCGACTTTCTTTAGGTTTTTAATCTTTGTTAGACCTACATCCACTGATACTTCTTGGCTTTTTATGTACCTCAAGCATTTTCTTCTCATGATTTTAGTAAGATTCCCCACAGAAGCGCCAAACCTAATTTGTATACTAAAATAATTAGGATTTGGATGGATTATTTAATATGATGTGGGGGGGAAAATATTAGATAAAAAAGTTAATTGTGTTTTAAATTAACAAATGATAAATTATCATATGATATTATGTAATCTATTATTTAGATCTTTATGTACGTATAGGAAGATCCAAATAATTGTCACCCACTTGTATATCACGTTAGCCACAAGGGGCTCCACCACATGCCCACATGTCATGGACGGATATTCATACCCAATCCACGAGGCGTGTCAAATCCAAAAAGGTGCTTCAGCCGTAGAAGCTCCTTTAAGCAAAGGACTGCAGATCCCTATCACTTGGATAAAAATATAATTGGAGGCCTTGATTGGGAATAAGGTTAAGAGATTCGGAATAGTCGAATATAGACTGAAAGATTAGTATCAAACTTGACACAATAAACTTAGATTTCAGTGCGCTAAAATCATACGTACACAAATTGATTGTTTGATAAGAGTCACAAAACACAAACCTCAACAAATATTGAAAGATGGGACATAATCATACCTCGGACATAATGATGAATGTAGGCCACTCACAAAAATGATCAAAATATCTTAAATAGGACCAGTTTACAATGTCAAAGGGGTTGAAAATCATATATAAGAACTTTCACTCTAAAAAGGAGCCTCGGGTCGAAACTTTCAGAAATTTAAACATTTTTTGATCAAGAAGCACTTATGCGGCTTAAACAAAGTCAGAAATTTCTATCTTCCACCTTTCTATCCATACAATTGGCTTCTAAACAAACCAAAACTCCCCAAAAAGAAGAAAAATCCTATCGAAATTCAGGCAAAAACTCGATCTTTGGCTTTAAATTACGTTTTTGAAATAAGCTATTGCTATTGTCTTGTGTCTTCAATTGTCTGGCCATCGATTGAAGGAATATGAGACTTTTTCATTTCTGAGAGGTTGAAAATAGGTTTAGCAAATTGTAGTAATCATCATAAAGTTCTATAGGTATGGAAATGTATTTCTAATTTTCTATGGTGTGTGCAACGTTGAATGAGATACCTAGTTTTCCACGGAGCTTCTTATCATTCGTAGATATATATGCTCAATTCTCTCTACTCTCGTTTTCAACCACACATTCTAAATTATTTTTTATTTTTTTATTACTTTTTAACCACACAATTTTCAAAAAAACCACTAGTCAAATTATCATTTCCACACAAGCATACATAATGAACATATCTAAATGTTGATTTAATTTTGTTCGTGTGAGATTAATAAGTATCAAATTAATGCAAATATTTTCAATCACAATAAATGAAGTTAAAGTGAATACAAGAGGTGGATTCCAATTTCCAAGTCCCCTAAGTAACTTGAGTTCTTTCTAAACCTTTTTTCATCTTGAACATTGCTTTAAAACCTTTAAAATAAAAACTTTGGCTTTTCCGTTAGAACTTGATATATTTGAATTTGTAACTAGATTAACAACGTAAAATTATCTTTAACTTATCATTATATTATTATTTTCTAAACCGTTTATATTAATATCAAAGACTTTGATTTTTCATACATGCACGTAAAAATCCATAACATAAATAAATGTTTGATGTTCACGAAAATATTTGTTTGTTTTAAAATATCGCAAGTGTACGGTTCGTAACAAGTAATAAAGTGAAATTGAGAATTTTGGATATCGTTCCCACAGAAATTTACTTAAATTGATTTCTATTTATTATGACTTTATCCGAAACGATAATATTATGTGGAATTAAATCAACTACTATGCAAGTGTAAACTACTAAACTAAATACAATTAATGGTTGAATAC
>CAIGRP010031659.1:0-24671 GCA_903798385.1 Fraxinus cuspidata
AGTTACTACACACTTGGACAAATCATAATCATACATAGCTTCCTCCATTTGGGGTGCAGTGGATGCGCATGCTCCAACGGTTAAGCCAGCTGGGAAAGTAAATATATGAGTACGAAAGAGCTTTAGGCGTTAGCCTCAAATATAAAAAGGGGATCAACTTTGGGGAGTAACGAATAAAACAATGATAGGACAAAGTTATAGTTTGAGAGTCTAAACTTGCACTACCCTTCAAATGGCACTGTATGAGCTTCTATAGTAAAAAAATGGTGAATGAAAGTCATTGGATGAAGAGACACGTGACTTTATCCTTGCGATTGATGCCTCTTATCGTGGATGTCAATCAATCGTAAGTATTAAATGTCAATTTCACTTTATCATCCATAATGCCTAGCTTGCGATTTTGGACTTGACCCGATAGGCTAGCAATGGTGGCGGCAACAATGAATTCTGACATCAATTACATACCAAAGATTGCCTGTGAGGTCTAGTATTCCTTTCACGACCCTACATTCGCCTATAAAAAGGGAGACTTGGCCATTTTTTTCTTCACGAAAATTCCCACATGCTTGAAAAAATTCCCTGAGATCTCTGGCCATCTTTGATACATTTTTGGGAACCTCTTGTTTTCAGACCTTCAATGTATGTTTGCAACTTGTGTAAGTAACAGAATCTCGCATCCTTTCGCATTAGTCACTTAAGATAACCATCCAATGGCTTCATCTTTAAGGAAAACTATCAAATGGAGGTTCGCTGAGGGAACGGATATGACTCTATTTGTGCTGAGGCTGCTTTGCCTCCATTAATCCCAACTGAAAAGATAATGCAGGCAATGGAGAGCCCACACAAAATGCGTAGATGATGCAAGATGGCTCCATAGATCACAGTATAAGGTAGGGACTTTCTTATGGCCAACGCATGTGGATGAGAATGAGCTAGCGACTTTTAGGGAGCGGTATAGGATCCCAAAAACCATTGAAATGTTTGTTTCCATACCTGATGAGGGATTTTGTTTTCCCAGAAAGGGGTATGTTGTTGTGAGCGAGGCGATTTTGAGCGGTGGGATGAAACTACCTCTGTACCCATTTTTTAGATATACACTTTGGCAATATAACTTACCTCCTGCCTAGTTAGTGTCAAATGCATGGAACCAAATGGCAGAGGCCTTTCTTCTTTGGAATGAGGTCACTCTTTGGGAAGATATGCTACCACATGTATTTTAAACCTTATTTCAACCCCCAAGTCTCTAGTAGAGGGTGGATTGCAAGGGGTGGTATTGTATGTATCCATGGGGTCTGCAATTACCCTTCATCTGTGGTACTTCGACCTCAACAAAGAATTGGAAGTCATCTTGGTTCTGGGTGAGGAGTCCTAGGAAAACAGTGGAGGGGGATGAGTATAACGAGTCTATCTTGTTTAAGATCATTCGTTTATTATTGCTTTTGTTGGGTTGCATCACTAAATTGTTTTTTGTGTAGCAGCAGTTTACCACTTCATGCTTGAGTCATCTGAGTAGACTATTGTTAAAGCCATTTACAAGCTACCCTGAGATAAGATGTACTTTAAAAATGTGTCGGCAAATGAGCCCTATTTGTAATACACTTGTCAATGGCGACCAAGGGTAAATAGTTAACACCTTGCTATTTGTTCTCGTAATTTCACTTAGATTATTGGCGAAGTGTTAAAAGCTAGTTGTTTCTCATGTAGAGAACATGTGAAATTTGACATGTTCTTCATTAGGCGCCTTGGGGAGGCGAAGAAAAAGAAACGATTGAGCACTAGCTTCTCCACTTACAAACACTAGAGGGATGAGTTATCCTATCTGTCCAAGATGAACCCACCACCTTCCCCAGAAAAGAAGGGGAGAAAGGGAAGAAAAATCGAGCCTTCTACGGAGAGAACCCTGAAAAGGAAGCTAACTTTGACAAAGAAAATGAACCTTCTCCTCCCACCAAAGGTCAAATAACTATTGATGAGTAGCTAAAAAGGTATCAAAGCTAACCCCATATCTTCTATAAAAATAAGGAAGCCGTTGATGAGGAGATTCGTCAAAAGGAGGATGGGCAAGGAGGCTAGCAGGAGTGGTCCTTCTGAAGGGAATGCCCAGATTTTCTTGGGAGATAGGTCCAACAAGATCGTCCCTGATGTTTTAGAGATGCTTCCAGTCAAGGACAGTTGGCTTTAAGAGTTACTGATAAGTACTCTTATTATGCCAAGACTTGTGACTCGGTTGATATCTGGAAGTTGGCCTCACCCTGCAGGCTCGCTTACAAGGCTTCTTATTTAACGCCTAGATGGATATAAGGAGGCTATGAGGCTTAATAAAGAATATCTTTATAAGGCTCTTGATACTGGGACAGAGCTGAATAAGATAAAGACTGAGAGATCTCTACTGGTAAAGTCATTGAAGCCTTCAAGGTTAAGCAAGCTGAGGCAGAGTCGAGAGTAGAGACACTTTCATAGCAAAATAATAAATTGAAGAAGAAAGTCTACCTCTCCAAAGCCGAAGTTGATAACCTGGAGCGGATCACTTCAACCTTGGAGGCTACAAATAAGGAAAAAGGGGATTTGAAAGCTCGGGTTGGTAAGCTAACTGTTGAGGCTGTCAGTTTGAGAAACAGTTGAGTGAGGCATGAAAGGCAGCTGTAAATTACAATGTTGCCCATTTCCATTAAACGGCTGAGTAACGACATTGGTTTGTACTAGAGAAAGGTCGCATACAATGAAATCTTTAGGAGGATTGCTGAGCTGCATCAACTTTGCCAACATATCCTAAGACCTCTCACGTCTAGCAAGCCTAGTTCCTACATATTTGGACATAATCGTTAGTCATACGTGGCTTTTCTGGTGGGGATGGAGTTGGCCACGCAATCTCTGACAATCAAGTCAATTGAGAAAGTAAATATATGAATGTGGAAAAGCTTTAGATGTGAATGTCCAATATAAAAAGGGGGTTGGCTTTGGGAAGTAACGAGTAAAATAGTGATGGAGCAAAGTTATAGTTTGAGAGTCTTAACTTGCATTACCATTTAAATAGCATTAAGTGTGAGCTTTTACAGTAAAAAATGGTTAACAGAAGTTGTTGGATGAAGAGACACGTGGCCTTATCCGTGCAACTGATGCTTCTTATAGTGGATATCAATTAATCATAAGCATTAAATGCCAATACGACTTTATAATCCATAATGCCTAGCTGCATCTTTGGACTTGACCTAATGGGCTAGCAATGGTGATAGTGACAGTGAATTGTCACATCAATCACATACCAAAGATTGCCTTGGAAATCTTGTGTTCAGCTCCGTTCGTGGCCTCGCCTCCACTTGTAGTCCTGCTCTTTCCCCTGGGGTCAATATATTCTAGTGGGGTTGGTAAACACATTGGTTGGGCTACTCAAAAGGGTTAGGTCAGAGTAGCTTCGTGATATTTAGATAGGGTGCGGGGCCCCACGCTTGCTTGCCATGTAGGATATTTGGGGTGAAGCAAGACGTAACGACAGTCTTCCTCATTATCAAGGTAATGTTGATTATAGGCAAACATCCTTCGTGATCAAGTAGTTGTCACACATGGGATCAAAATTATTCTTTTGTTGAGATTTCCTCTACGAGATTGAGAAAGTATTCACCACATTAAATATTAACAAGGTGTTATTCCCAAAATTAGATTTTGTCAGCTAGTAACTCGCTACTTATGAATTGAAGGAGAAAACGAGGCTTCACCCATGGTTTGCCCATGGAGAGCATCTTCTTTGAAGGAATCAGAGGTGACCTCCTTGGTGGAGGTGTTTAGTGCCTCATTGTTCAAAGAAGACATGGATTCTTGAAAAAGAAATAAATGTGTAGTGACAAAATTTCATTAGTTGATAATGATCTTCCCAATTAGGGCCTCATGTGCTTGTGCCTAGCTCTTTGGAGAATAAAAACACCTTCCTTAGGATAAGATCACCTGTGCAAAACAACCTCTTCTTTACCCTGGTGTCGTAAAAGCAAGTCATTTATGTTGTATGTAGCAAGCTTTAATTGCGACTCGCCCCCTCTTTCTTCAAGGAAATCAAGCTCGTATCTCCTTAGTTCGTTGTAAGATACCTTGTTGAAGTGTATTTGATGAGGTGATGGTAGCCCTATTTCTACAGGGCTCTTAGCTTTGTTCCTTTACGTCATGGAGAAAGGAGTTTCTCCAATAGCGGTTTGGGTTGTGGTGTGTATTGCCCATAAAACCTGAGAAAGCTCGTCGACCCAAGCACCTTTGGACGCATCAAATTTTCTTTTCAAGGTATACTTGATGGATTTGTTGATAGCCTTGACCTAACCATTGGCCTATAGGTGATGAGGAGTGGAGAAGTGGTTTCAGATGCTTAACTCCTCATATAAATTCCTGACCTTCTTATTGTTGAACTATCGACCATTGTCTGACACAATCGAATGGGGGATGCCAAATTTACATATGATGCTCTTCCATAGGAACTTGAAAGTGTTTGGCTCGGTGATTATGGCCAATGATTCAGCTTTCACCCATTTAATGAAGTAATCAATGGCGACAATGACAATACTAGCATTGTCTCTCCCTTTCGACATGGACCTATAAGGTAAGCTCTCCATTTAGTGAATGGCCAGGAGCTAGATATAATTGTGAACCCATAGAGTGGGAAAGTTATGAGACTCAATTCATGGGCTACCAACATTTTATCAAATGTCGATCCAGACAATATATTAATCGAACTTCCATTGTCAACCAACATTCATTTCAAACCATTTCGAGCTATAATAGCCCTTATTAGAGGGCATCGCAATGGAGATAATATATGCCTATCGCGCCTTCCTATGCGAAGATTATTGGTGGTGCATTCCCAGATCATTGGGGGGTTGTTGACAATATAATTAGCCATAATGGGATCTTTACCCTCTCTAACATAGTTTCTTTGGGAGTTCTGGGACTTGCCTCCAATATGTAAACACCCAATAGTCATGTCTATTTTTTGAATAGACGTGTTATCTGCCTTGGTTGGAAAGTCCCTATGTCTTTACCTACTTCTAGGACTTTTCCATTACCCACTTTTTTGATAGGGGGAACTTTCTCTAGGTGGTCGAGTTGTTTTGTCTTGCTTAGGCCGCTGTCCCTGCCTAGATTAGGGCAAATTTCCTTATGGGGGTCAATTGTCTCGTCTAGGCTCGCGAGGCTTATTACGCTCCGCGGCCTTTAGTGCTTCTCTACATTTGCTGGTGGCATGGCCAGGGTATCTATGATACGTGCAGTAACATTTTGCCTCGGGGTAGGGCCTGTTTCTTGAACCTTTACCTCTTCCTTTACTCTTTAGGCTTAATGGTCCCCTATACGTGGTTCTTGCATCTATCTAGCCACTTGGTCCACCCTCTTCTTACGCTAAGGTACGACATTTATGATGGTTGTTACTAGGGTTTGACTCGAAGTAGGAACAACTGTGTGTCCAGCCTGAGTCCATTGATGATTTGCCAGTAAGATGTAAGACATTTTCCTAATTATCTTTGAAGAAGTGGTAGCCCATGAGCTGCTCGATTTCGATGGTCAATCATCTCTTCGTTGATGATTTCGATTCTCATCATTTCAACCAGTTCATCATAGGTAGAGGGATTTTTGTTCCGAACATCCATCCAAAATAGGGTTCTCATGTCGTAACGTTCATTTAGCGTTGAGTGCCCTTTGCTGTTAGTGTCCTTTTCACAATAGGTCATCTGTCGGAAAAACAAGCCATGTAACTCTTCGGTGTTTCTCCATCTGGTGGCCTCATATCCTGTAGGCACTGGATTGGAGCTGTTCCATCCTTATTGGCTAAATACTAATTTAGGAAAACCTTTTTAAGATCTGGCCAGCTCCCGATACTTCCAACTGGGATCCTTCCGTACTCACCTCGGCCGCTTCACTGAGGGCTAGGTAGAAGGCTCTGCATTTTAGAGTCGGTAAAACACCTCTCAAACTTATGTGAGTTTTGTAATTATTGAGGTGCATAGTTGGGTCTCCTTTACCTTCATATAAAGGGACTCTGGAGGAATAAAGTGGCTCGACATTTGTGCCCTTCGAAGCTCTAAGGAAAAGGAAAGACTATCATCATCGTCGTCATCAAGCTCATACAACTAGTATGGCCTTTCAGAATCCTCTTCTCAACTTCATACTAAGGTGGTTGAGAAAGTCCCGCTTGACTTCTTGTAGCCTCGATGGCTCCCATCTCTTGCCTATTTCTAGGTGGATATTCATTTTAACGCCTCTTGCTTTTGTCCATGAGTCTTAGAGATGGGGGGTGACCGCTGAGGCCTATTTCTAGGCATATTGGCCTGTTCTTGTCAAAGACACTGATGGATCTTTGGGGTTCTCTCTCGTAATTGGGGAGAAATTTGGCCTTTCCAAGAGCAGATAATTGGAGGGTCGACCGAACTTGTAATTCGAAGACACATCTACTCCCACTTTTCTTTCATCCGAGCCGGTTCATCTTTTGTGCCTGCTAGAATAAGCCATTTGGTTATGTACTTCTTCCTCCTCTTGTTGATCGACGGGGCTTGGTTGTTGTGCATTTTATGGCATTTATTGCCTCTTCTCTTGCCTATACATTTGTATGAGGAGTTGCTGCATGGCCGCGTACTGTGCAGTGATACTTTTTATATGGTAGCTATTTGAGCCACTTCCTTGGTGAGATGGACAATTACCCTTCCACCTCTACGATAATGGTGATGGGGCCGACTTTGTCTTACAGTAGCTTCTTCTTGAGAAAAGACCTGGTCCTCATTGGATTCGTATCTTCGTTGCTTGAGTTGATGATAGATATGTTATGTTCTTTAAAGAATCTTTGAGCAAATCTGATCTTCAAATAACTCTATTTTTTCAAAGAGATATCTTCCCAAGCAGTATTTTGAACTTATGGCTTTCACTTGTTCTTTCTCTACGAACAACACCTTTCTTTGAGGGGAAAACTAGAATATATTTACGGCAAGTTTCATCCACGAGAATGATTGTGGTTATGTGTGATTTCTCATAGACGATGCCAATCTATTGACCTCAATTTTCGTAAGGGTTACGTGGCCAACATGTAAATACTCTATGTAGATAGACTTATGCGCACGATAGTAAACCGTTAGTTACTCGTGGCCTTTTTCGGTGGTTGTGGGAGTGGTTGTGAACACTCCGACAGTCAAGTTAGTCAACGTCGAAGGATAATTGAGTAATGTATTTGATTCAAAGATAATAAGGCTAATGGTGTATTTTAGTATATAATTGCATTACCTTTTGTTGCGTGGGCGTATTTATAGGGGAATAAGTGAATTTCGAATCGTTGGATAGAGGAACACGCGGCCTCATATGTTAAACGAGGCATCTTCTCACTTCATAGGTAATGTGATAGTATTCCAGCAGTATTGGTCCATTCCATTGTTTTCCGAGGTGTATCACCTCGAAGCCTCTATTTTGCGAACATAGATAAGGTCTATTCTACCTTGGCAGTTCCGTAACAAACATGTGGGATGTGTACCCCACTTATTTGCATAGCTGGTAGCCACATAGATATTGATTTTAGAAGCCCCTCCGTAAGAGGCGTAACAATATGTATGGCAAATCGAATGGGGTATATTAAGTTCCGGAATGTAGAATTTTTTTTATTTTTTATTTTTGAGAAAAACTCTGTTTTGAATAGTGAATTTTGGATAATGTTTGGTTAAAAAGTAAGAAAAAATTTTGAATTTACGTATAGAATATTTTATTGTACGAATGTTTGGTTAAAAATGAATATATAGAATTTTTTTTTTGAAAGAATGAGATACAAACATGTACTAAGATAGTCCTTAAGTTTTTGGGTGGGATATGACCGGACGTGTTTAAAATTAGTGTGGGGAATCTTTTTATTTTAATTTATTTCTATGTTTTTCAATTAAATTTGTATTTATGCAATTAATGTTGAAACAAATATATAATTAAAAAGGTAAATGAAAATATTTTAATCTTCTGCTCGTCCTGCCTTCTAAAATTCTTAATTGGATGGGTACAGGGTTAGTCGTCCTACCCCATGTCATTCATATTTCATCTTTTACTTATTTATTAACCTTTACTATATTTTTTTAGCGTGATTGAAAATTTTAAAATATAATAAAATAAAGTAAAATAAGAAATAATAATTAGAATGGGTTTAAGATGGAGCAAATGCAAGATGCTGTTGGGATATGTCATTTTATCTATATTCTTAATTAGTGTTCATTATAACACTTACTTCTTTAAGGATTTTTTATGTCATTTTTATGCTCAAACTTTTTATCAATTAATACGTTTTGTATTTGATAGCAACTATATATCCAAAAGATCATTGAAATGACGTGAAACAACTTATTTTTCCATCATATTTTTAAAACATAAATAAGTAAAAAGTGCAAAAAAATATTTTCATTCATTTCAAAAGATAAGAATTTAATGGAAAAAAGTTTTAAAAAATAGTTATTACAATGATAAAAAGTTGGAGAACTCAAACGTCATTTGCAAATCTCCAGTTCCAATCTCCACCCCCCTTCGCCCGACAATAATGCATTATTATCTAACAAAAAATCAATGAAATAATTGCGAAAACTGGGGGGACTTTTTGCAACCCCTTAGGCCTTTCTTCCCTCTCCTTCCAAAAGTCTTTTTGACCATCGCCGCCACCTGCGCTCCTTCTATCTTCTACCTTCTTCATCTTACTGTGTAATGATTTCACACTCTCCTCTCTTATAATAACCTCCCTTTATTTTCTATTATCCATGTTCGTGGTTTCACGTGACCATTCATAGTGATCTTTATTGAAAAATAAAAATCTGAATTTTTGACAAGGGTTCAGATCCTTTTGTTATCTGGAAATGGGTATCTGTTTTTCCGCCACCAAAGTTAGTGGTTCCAATAGCAACACTCCTTCAGCTACCGCGAACAACCACCAGCACCGCCGCACCGGAAATGACTGCACCGCCAGTAATCCAGCCTCCACAACCACCACCACCACCACCACTAGCGTTACGTCAAGAAAACAAGGGGTTTCTCGTTATAATCATCATAAAATAAAAGGTCATAGGAATCAACAAAAGAGGAATATTCCACATATTGTTAAGAATGGTTCAAAAAGGCCAGGTGGAATCATCCCTTGTGGGAAAAGAACAGATTTTGGGTATGATAAAGATTTCGATAATCGGTATACTATTGGGAAATTATTGGGTCATGGCCAATTTGGTTATACATATGTTGCAATTGATAAGTCAAATGGAGATCGTGTTGCTGTGAAGAAAATTGAGAAGAATAAGGTCATCCTTTTTCTACCATTTTTATCATAATCAATTTATTTTTATAGTCACAGGAAAATTGAGTTCAATAGGCTGCATTTTGTTGCTCTTTTAATCTATCGGCATCGTTTATATTTCTGCGAAATTTGTTTTATTAGTGGCAATTGGTATGGGATTTGATTTTTCTTAATTGGTCAATTTTCTGGCTCCATATAATGATCTCTCTACTTTATACATTATTCAAGGTAGGTTTATTAGGCGATTCTATTGGTTTATTTAAGTAAACTTGCAAGTCCAAATTTGCTTGATATTGTTTCTTATAATTAAGACAAGTGGCTGCTCCTTCAGTAGAACTTGATATCTCTCAAATGTGAGGTTTTGCTTTTGTTTTTGGATCTTTATAGCAATCTTTTTAAAAACCATAAAAAAATGCCTTGAATTCCTTGAGCTGTGCCAGAATTCTGCTATTCTGTGGTTTAATATTTATGTGGGGTAGGAAACTGTCTTTGTGAATATGGTAGGCTTGCATTTGAAAGGTTAATATAAGGGAGAGGGTTTTAGTTCCCCGATATCCTAGCTAATAAATAAAATTTTCCAACTGTAAAAGAAATGCAGTAATTATCAAAAAAATATGCATAGCCGTCAGTTAACTAGGTTTTCAGAATAAAGGCTCTATTGTAGGATATGTCAAGCAATGCAGTTCCAAGATGGATGTGTTGCCTTTTTTTTTTAAAGGCGTATATTTTCTTGAAAACTACGTGATGACTTAAAGTGCCTTCGAAGTAGAAATTTCTGACTTATGGTTGTTGTAATCCTGCATATCTGGCAGATGGTCCTTACCATTGCTGTAGAAGATGTCAAGCGAGAAGTCAAGATATTGATAGCTTTAGCTGGTCACGAGAATGTTGTTCAGTTCCATAATTCATTTGAGGATGATTCTTACGTGTACATAGTAATGGAGTAAGTTCTTCCAACGTCCATTTTGTTGCTCAAAATCCTCTTTTTTTTTAATTCCTCCTGCAATGAGTTGTATGAGTTGAACATGGTATGAATGGATTGTTCTCAACATTGTTCTATTTAGGTTATGTGAGGGAGGTGAATTGCTGGACCGCATTTTGTCAAAGTAAGCATACCCCCATTTTTTCATTTAATAGGATTTGTAGGCTGCATGGCATGTTGTATGCTATGCACATTCTTTCGAATTGAGAAGTATTATTCCAGGACTTACCTGTGATTTCCTTTAATCAGAAAGGACAGCCGTTACACAGAGAAAGATGCGGCAATCATTGTAAGGCAAATGCTAAAAGTTGCAGCTGAGTGTCATTTGCACGGTTTAGTACACCGTGACATGAAACCAGAGGTATGCTTAGAGAGTCAGAGGTTATCATTATGTTTGAAAAGGGAATTTGGTGCTTGATGTTCTCACATACATTTTCCTCTGTAGAATTTTCTATTCAAGTCACCAAAAGATGATTCATCACTGAAGGCTACAGATTTTGGTCTTTCAGACTTCATTAGACCAGGTAATCAGGTGTTTAGTTTTGTTATTTGTTGGATAAACATATACTTAATTATGAAATTTTGTAATTTTTATGCACGGCGGCATCAATTAAAAATTTTATAAGTCCAATCCAATTACATATTTTTTTAGGTAAATGCACTTGGACGTATATACATCTTCATTTTTATGTACTCCACTAGTTGTCTGAATGACTAGACTAAGCTGTATACTAATGTCCTCTGTAGCACGAACACTTCAATTAGGATAGCGTGTACGTGACATGTGTCAGACACGAGTCGATATAGACACTTTTCTGATACTCTACCGTAATCATTTTTCTTTTTATATTAGAAATATTATATATTATTAATTAAAAGTTATTAACAAGTAGCAAATAGGTACTCATATTTAAAACATTTCAACAAGAAAAATTAATAACAAGTATCAAACTAAATTTATACTATATAAATGAAGAACTTTAAGAATTTAATCAACGTGTCGATGACATGTCGTGTCTGTACTTTTTTTAAAAATCACGTGTTGACATATCGACACGTATCGTGTCGGACACACGAGTCCGTGTCGGTGCATCATAGCTACTGTCCAAGCATTTCAAGATCTTCATGCACCTGCCAATTGTTATTTTTATTATTTTATCAGGGATTTTCATTTGTTTCCCATTCATTATGAACTCTCAATATTAATTCTGTATGCAGGAAAGAAATTCCAAGATATTGTTGGGAGTGCATACTATGTCGCTCCAGAGGTATTGAAGCGTAAGTCAGGCCCTGAATCTGATGTGTGGAGTATTGGTGTAATTACTTACATTTTGCTTTGTGGCCGGCGTCCCTTCTGGGACAAAACTGAGGATGGCATATTTAAAGAGGTAAGTACTGCATTTCATTCTTGGTGCACGAGTTCGAAATGATGGATAATCCTTGAACTTTCTCTGGACTTCACAATTGAATTCCATCCCATGATGTGTGCATTAAATTTTCTTTGCAACTCTCAGATTTCACTGATTTTGTCCTCAAATTTCATTAACGGGCTTGCTTTTGAATCCTCAACCTCAGATAAAAAAGAACAAGTCAATAATAAGTCTTGACATTGAGTTTTATCCTCATCATAAAAAGAAGTTTTTTTTAACTCTCTCACAAGGTTTCAAGTATTTTGACTTATCCCACCTCACATTTGTGGACTTGAGCATATTTAAATTTCACATATTTGGTTATTCTTTGATTATAACAGTATATATGATATTTGAAGGTTCTAAGAAACAAGCCTGACTTTCGGCGAAAACCATGGCCAAGCGTAAGCAATGCAGCTAAAGATTTCGTGAAGAAGTTATTGGTGAAAGATCCTCGTGCCAGACTTACTGCAGCGCAGGCGTTATGTATGTATTTTTTCTTCTTAAAGGCTATATATGCTTATAATTTACGGAAATTGGGTATATTTGTATCAAGTGGTTTCAGAATGATTCCTACAATAATTGTGTGAATTTAAGAAGGCAAGGGTGATTTTATTCAGACCAATTTCTACATGTGTGTATAAAGTGGTCTTTCCTCCACGTTTATTTGTAGAGGCCTAACATGGTCTTTAGGTTTTTACGCTGAGAAAACAAATGGATATCCTTCTTCCTTCATTTACTGAGGGCTTAAAAAGGGTGATCACAAGATTGATAGGATTAGCTTTATGCCCTGGGTCGAGATAATTGAATCAAATTCTGACCTGAACAGATTGATGTTCTGGGATGACCTCACGAATGAACTTTAATTCTTTCCAATGTTCTAGTCTTAAAAACTAATGCAAACTAGATGTAGTTTTGGATATCAATTAATTAGTATGACCTCATAAGCTTCCTTACATGTGCATTTCCAAGATGATAGAATACATTTTGATGCTAGGAATGCCATCCATCTGATGTTTGGTTTCGGGATAGTGGGATCTCATACATTTGGTGAAAACTAGGATAGCAACATTTTACAATTGATTGCATGGAAAGCTTGCTAATGAACAACAATAAACTGATCCTTATTCCAATGGATCAGCTATATGACATCTTACCTATTCAACCCATCAATACTCTGCTAGATTACATTTACTAGAAGACTTAAATTACCATTTTCAACCACATCAGGCCTAGGTTATTCTCATCTACTCTCTCTTCTAACCTGCTCCACTGGATCGGATCATTTTTTTTAATTGGGCTCTTTAGGTCTTAATTGGGCTCTTTAGGTCTATGCTAGACGTGCCACAACCACATAGGTTGTCCTTAAATTTATCTTTAATCAGTATCACTTCATTATTTGGCAGTTAATCTAATTTCTTATCTTTTTAATTGTAATATGACTTTTTTTGTTTTAAATTTCTCGTTTCTGCTAAACTTCAGTTTTTTGAAGTGTGTTAAACAAATCAGTCGAGGTCTCACCAGCGATTGGCATGAAATATATTTTGAATATCCCTTTCTTCCTTTAAGTGATGTTTGATGGATTACTAATATTTGTGTACTAATTTTTTTGCCTACGTCTGGTTTAATTTACTGATCTTCTAAACTTTTCCAGCACATCCATGGGTTCGAGAAGGAGGTGAAGCTTCCGAGATTCCATTAGATATATCTGTTCTAAACAACATGAGGCAGTTTGTGAAATACAGTCTATTGAAACAGTTTGCCCTACGGGTAACTCAGATATAATTTCCGTTGCTTGGCTGAAATTTGTTATGGCTTTAATGATGTAATAGTATGAATACAAGTAAATTAAGATCAGCTTTCTATTTCAGGCATTGGCTAGCACACTTGATGCGGAGGAGCTGTCTGATATCCGAGATCAGTTTGATGCAATTGATGTGGATAAAAATGGCTCCATTAGTCTTGAGGAAATGAGACAGGTTGGTTTTGGTTGTATGGTTAAGTATCTAAATAGTGTGTTGGCATTTATTTTCCTAGTTTGTAAGAGATGCTGGTAGGCTGCACAAGAATTATGCTAAATTTTTGTCAAATTAAAATAGGCAGACGTCTATGTACTTATTTGGCATTTTCATGCTATCACACTGTTTAAGTGCAGGCACTTGCAAAAGATCTTCCTTGGAAAATGAAAGACTCGCGTGTTCTTGAAATTCTTCAGGCGGTATGTTTTGTCTCACTTGAACAATGCATCATCTTCATTGTTGTTGTTTTCAGAATTTTAATAAGTAATTGACTGAACTTAATTGGCTGATCAGATTGATAGCAATACCGATGGGCTTGTAGATTTCTCAGAGTTCGTTGCAGCTACTCTGCATGTTCGTCAGTTGGAGGAACATAACTCGGAAAAGTGGCAGCAAAGGTCACAGGCTGCTTTTGAAAAATTTGACGTTGATAGAGATGGCTTTATAACTACAGAGGAGCTTAAAATGGTATGTATGGTGTCAAATTCCTCTTTTAGCGAGTCATTAGTCTATATTCTTATTTATGGAAAACCAGCAATAAAAAATAAAAATTTAGATAGTTTGATCAAAGATTGATTTCCACTGTTTAGTTCATTTGCCTGTGTAATGTGCAAAGGAAAACTATTTCGAAGGTCAATATGTAAAAGTGGCTGTGTTATGGTTGTGCAGCATACCTGTCTACGGGGTTCTATAGACCCTCTTCTAGAAGAAGCAGACATTGACAAAGACGGGAAGATAAGCTTATCAGAATTCCGGAGGCTTTTAAGAACTGCAAGCATGAGTTCACGAAACGAGACTAGCTCATCTGTAAATCAAGGTTAACCGGAAAATGTAGTATTGAATAGTGGTGCTGTGAAGTCTGATAATAATAATATGTCATGTCGAGTTCCTTTCTCAATGTGAATCGAATCTCATCTGCTCGTTTGTACCATGATGTTTGTATCCTTTCCAAATTGACACATGCCATGCATGTGTTGCTTTGGTTCTCTAGAGAGAGAGAGAGATTAGTTACTGGCAATATTCTACGAAGCCTAAAGCTTGTAAGTCGAGCTTCGGCCTAGGCGAAGAAAAGCATTTTTTTCATTTTAATATTAATTCAAATTTTTTAAATCAATCTAAAAATTATTTAATAATTAATGGAAAAAAGCGTAAAAAGTTGAAAGACGTAAAAACGAAAAAAAATGAACGATAGGCACGTCTAGGCGTGAAAAACGATAAAAAAAAATTTAAAAAAATAAAAAAGCGTGAAGCGGGGGAATTTGATCCAGTTTCGTGCTTAGGCGCCACCTAGGCAACACTGGTTGCTGGGAAGGGTTGCATTATTGTACATTCATCCGGATTGTCATTAGACAAGACGCAACGAAAAAATGATTTTAGATAATTTCCCGTTCATTGTCTTTTCATTACTTAAAACGTTTTTTTGCTTCATCCTGTTCAACTCAGTGGTGAGTGCTACTGAACAAGACAATACTCGACTTTCAGATTGCTTATTTGTTATATTGTTTGTCTATTACTGTGTACCTTTAGGGGTTTGAGACTCATTATTCAAAAACTAATTTCTTGTCAAACTCATTTTCAATCATACATTCTTTCAGAAAAATAATTTGTATATAAAATTAAAAATTTTCCCTACCTTTTAACAATTCATTCTCCAAAAAATCATTATTATATATATATTTTTTAAAAAATGGGGCTCAAATAATGGATTAATGTCTAGATGAGCCATAGGTACAAAACAATTGATTGAAGCTGTATTGAACTACGGTATGCTAGATTAGATAACCTTGTACACTATTTAACCATGGTCATGTCTTTCGAAAGCTAACACTAATCTCTTGTGCAGTTATAATGATAAGACGAGATGTGAAACTGTGTTGAGGAAATCAAAGGAGATGATGGTATCTGTAAGACCAGGAACACACGATATTAATACTGAGAAACAAAGATAATATGGTATCTCAGAAAATAATGTGCAGAAAAAAAAAGAAAAGAAAACACAAGCGACTTCTTTTAGCCTAAGCCCCGAAGGTTCGACGATTGCTTCTAATATCTACATTCCTCGTTGAGCATCCAATATATTGAATTTGTGTTTGGTTCTACTATATAACCCAAAATGGCAACAAATGTTACAAAAATGTTCAGCCAAATCATAGAGTACAGAATATGAACTTATCTCTCTAAATACAACAATCAATCCACAAGATTCACAAAGAATCTCTTCAAAATCTCCGAAACAGCAACTTGAGAGAACACAAACTCTCTTACAGATATTCACTCAAAATATTACTACACAAATGCTAAATATTACATATCGCCTATCTCAAATAAAAAAGAAACAGAAGAGAGAACCAAAATCAAATAACCCTTCAAAATGGCAAAAAACGAGAGAGAGAAGAATGAAAGCCTTAAACGGACTGCCAAATGAAAAGGCAAAAAAATTAGAAGTCTCCAGAAACATATCCAATGGCCCAGATGCAACCACGTGCCTTAATTTGGTTAAAATGTGCATTTTAAATAAAGTTGCAACACCCAAAATACGACTTCAATACAAATTATGGGAGCACCATTCGGACCAGGATTCGAATCCCACATTCTCTACCTTGCTACCAGAATTTGGGAATATATTGTATGCCTGAGCATAATCTCAATCACTTTTCATTTGCTTTAAGTCTTTGTACATGCATTACAAAGAATCAACAGATAAAAGTTTCAAACAATTTACAAACTTATTCAAAGGAATCACTTTTGTACCCATATTTGGTGGATTAAGTTGAGTTGTAACTTTTCCAATTCTAAGAATTCTTTTTAAAATGATCTCTTATAAAATGATATTTAACATCAATATGAAATATATGATTTTTGCTCAAATGGATAGAACTTTGATTATCAGATAGCAACATAGTATGATACTCAGCAAAACCAAGTTCAAACAATAAACCACTTAACCATATACCCACTTTTATAGCATCAGTAGCAGCAATATATTATGCTTTTGTAGAAGATAGAGCAACAACTTTTTGAAGTTGTGATTTTTAGCTAACATATAACAGTTGTACCACATAAGGTATAAAAATAAGATAAAGTTAATCTCCTATTATCTCTATCTCAATAAAAATTAGAATTAGTATATTCTTTTAAAGTTACACAGTTTTACTTGATTTAAATATTAAACCTAAGTTACGTGTGACTTTAAGATATCTTAATAACCATTTCAAAGCATTCCAATGTTCTTCCCCAAGGTTACTCATAAATTTGCTTAATATGCTAATACTAAATGTAAGAGCATGTTTGGTACAAATCATCAAATACATAACACAACCAATAACATTAGCATAAGGAACTCTAGGCATTCTAGCATATTCTTCGAGCAGAACTAAGATCCTTCATTTCAAATTCAAACTTCAATTTCAATTTAATATCATCAATTTTAGACTTATCACCATTGGCAAACAACATATCATCCATATAGAGAACAAGATACAAATAATTTTTACCTCCATCACCTTTACAGTATAAACAAGTATCATACTGACTTCTTTTAAAACCAAGTTATAGAATAAATGTATCAAATCTCTTATACCATTGTCTAGGAACTTGTTTTAAACCATATAATGATCTTTTTTATAGACAAACAGTTTTTTCAGGATCTCCAATTTCAAAACTAACAGGCATCATAATGTAAATTATTTCATCTAAATCACTATACAAGAAATTAGCTTTAACGTCCAATTGATCAAGTTCCCATTTAAATTGAGCAACAAGAGCAAACAAACATCTAACAGTAGTATATTTCACAACAGGAGAAACAATTTCAGTGTATTCTACCCCTTCTTTTTGAGTAAAACATTTTGCAACAAGTCTAGCTTTATATCTAATATTTTTACCATCTCATTCCCCTTGTTTTACTTTACAAATCCACTTACAGTCAATTAGTTTCTACCCTTTAAACCTTTTAACAAGTTCCCAAGTTTTGTTATTTAAAAGTGAAGATATTTCATCTTCTATGGCTGCTTTCCAATTTTTACTTTATTTACACTTAATGACATCATCATAGGAGTTTGACTCATATTCAAACTGTTCTTGATAAGTGAAAAAAGAAAAAAAATCATTGCTGTCAAATCTAGTAGAGGGTCTGATCTGCTTCCTCTCTTTATCTCTTGTAAGTTTGTCAGATTGATCATTGACTTGATCATTTTCAATTTTAGGTTCAAGACCAGTTTCATCTACTATAAGTACAGGAGTCTCTTCCTCAATTTGAGGAGGCTCCACCTTAATTTGAACATTTTTATCAGTCAAAACATTTTCTTTTCCTTCTAAACAATGGCATCAAAGATTCATTGAAAACATCTTTTTTAACAATGACTCTATACCTCTTGTTACATTTGACCCCATAATCTGTAGCTTTTAGCATTTTCATCATAACCCAAGAAAACACATTTAAGTGATCTAAGTTCTAATTTTTCAATATTTTGATGAGCATATGCAGCACAACCAAACAACTTTAAATGAGAATAATTCACAGAACCATCACACCAAACAGATTCAGGTACTTCAAAATTTAAAGTGTTAGTAGGATTTCTTCTATTAACAAGATATGCAACAATTTTAACAGCTTCACCCCAAAACAATTTAGGAAAACCAGGACTCAAAAGCATGCATCTGACTTTGTTCAATAGAGTCCTATTCATTCTTTCAGCGATTCCATTTTGTTGAGAAGAATGGGTGACAGTCTTATGCCACAAAATACCATGTTCTTTACAAAAATTATTAAATTCATGATTACAAAATTCCAAACCATTATCAGTCCTCTAAATCCTTATTTGTGATCAGTTTGATTTTCAATTTAAGTTTTTCAGTCTTTAAAAAAAGAAAATGTTTCATTTTTATTTTTTAATAGGAAGACCTAAATTTTCCTTGAAAAATTATAAATGATCAGTAAAAAATATCTGAAACCAGATAAAGTGCACACAGTAGCAGGACCCCACAAATCAGCATGTATTTATCCTAAATATTTGTTTAGATTTATGAATTACAATTGGAAAAGATAGTTCGACTTGTTTTCCTATGACACATTGTTCACAAGAACAAAAATTACCAAGATTTAATTTTTCAAAAACTCCTTCTGATTGTAAAGAATTTAAACCCCTTTTGCCAATGTGGCTAAGTCGATCACGCCATAATTTTGCAAGTGTAAAGTTTCAAATACAATAGAAGCAGTTAAGCCAAATTAGGGGTTTTGCTTTCAAAAAATAGAGACCATGTCTCTTAGGAGTGCTAATGATTAGATCACTGCTCCTAAGAATTTTAATATGTCATTGACCCAATTTTATGTTAAACTCCATATCATCTAACTTATTTAAGGAAACCAAGTTCCTTTTCAAGTCAGGAACATACCTAGTTCCTTTAAGAAATAGAACATTACCATTTTCCAGTAACAATTTTATGGTACCTATCCCTCTGACTTTACAATTAAAGTTATTTCCCATTATAACTTGCCTTCCAACTGTCTTTTCAAATTCAAGATAACATCTTTTTATTTAGTCAAGAATCCATTCATCACTTAGTTGTTTTTCTATATTAACAAGGACCAGTTCAGTATCAAACTTAGCTTTATTATATACTTTATTCCCATTATCAAACTTCTTTTCTTTTGAATAATTTTTCTTAAAACAATCTTTAGCAAAATGACCCAACTTTCCACAATAATAACATTTCTTACCTTTAGCCTTATTTTTGGACTTATACTTATCATTCAATATGTTTTTATTCTCAATAAAAGGCTTAGATGTAAGACTAAAAATCAATCTAGTACTTATGACGAAAACAGATCGAGAAAATTGAATGCCCATAAATCATATCTCCAGCCATTGGTGTCGTTTCAGAAGCTTTCCTTTATTTCAGGTAATGACTCTTCCAAGATTTCAACACTCTTAGTTAATGGTGTATGCTGTATTTTCGGTGGTGAAGCTCAGGGACCAAAACCCATCCATTTATATAGCCAAAACTCCCATCAAGTTATGGCTTAATACCAACCAATTGATAGTGAAATTGAACTCCATAAATGTTGAAACTGTTGAACCGTTGAAATTGAAAACTCCATGAATGTTAGACCATCAGTATGACCGTTGAATAAATGGAAAGAGGGAAATCTGTTACATTCTCCTACTTGGTTCATACATTCAACCTAATGTTTTAACTCAGTCACATCGATTGTCTTTTTTAAGAAACAAACACATGAGTCATGGTGATGGGTCCTCTGATGACGAGTAGTATCTTCCATGTATTACAATATGTTTAGTTCCTCAAGAATTATTCTTTACGTGGTAACAATACTTAATGAAAAGACCTTATGTTTTATTCTTGGTCCGACATAAATGTATTTTCTCTATTTAACTTAACGTACGCATGAATATTAGAAAATATCACAACAAATAAGAGTTTCATACAAAATTGTATATATACAATTACATAGTGGAACCAAGTCCCGTTTTCTCTAAACGATCCTTGGATTTCAGTGGTGGCATGCCTTTAGTCAAAGGATCAGCGATCATCAATTCGGTACTTACGTGCTCAATGATCACTTTCTTTTCTTTAATACGTTATCTTATGGCTAAATATTTAATATCGATATGCTTACTTCGACTACCACTTTTGTTGTTCTTAGCCATAAAGACAGCAGCTGAATTGTCACAATAAATTCTTAATGGCCTAGAAATGGAATCCATAACTCTAAGACCAGATATGAAACTCTTGATTTATACACCATGCGAAATAACCTCAAAACAGGAAACGAACTCGACTTCCATAGTGGAAGTAGCAGTTAAGGTTTGCTTGGCACTCCCCCATGATACAGCTCCACCAGCCATCATAAAATTATATCCTGATGTTGATTTTCGTGAATCAACACAGCCGGTAAAGTTTGAATCTGAGTATCAAATCACTTCCAGATTATGTGTCCGTTTATACATAATCATGTAATTTTTGGTTCCTTGAAGGTACCTCATTACTTTCTTTGCTGCTCTCCAGTGGTCCATACCTGGATTACTTTGACATTGTCCTAACATTTCTATAACAAATGTAATGTCAGGCTTTGTGCAGACTTGAACATACATCAAGCTTCCGACAGCAGAAACATATGGAATGTTCTTCTTTGTTCACTTTCTAAAGCATTTTTTGGGCATTGATTTAAATTAAACCGATAGCCTTTCACAATGGGAGCTACACTTGGTAAATAATCTTTCATCCGGAATCTCTCTAAAACTTTGTTGATATAGGTTTCCTGAGATAGACCCAAAATCTCTTCATAATTTGTCTCTATGAATCTTAATGCCAATAACATAAGACGTATCACCCATATCCTTCATATCGAAATATTTAGAGAGGAATTGCTTCACCTCATGCAACAACCCCTTATCATTGGTTGCAAGTAAAATGTCTTCTACATATAAAATAAGAAAACAAATCTTACTCCTAATAACCTTCTGGTATATACATTGATCCGATTTTCAATAAATCCAAATGAAAAAATTTCTCCATGGAATTTTAAACACCATTGACGAGACGCTTGTTTTAGACCGTATATAGACTTCTTAAGCTTACATACCAAGTGATCACCATCATTAGAGGGGAATCATTTAGGATGTTTCATATAAACTTCATCTTCTAAATCTCCATTGAGAAACGGTTTTTTCACATCCATTTGTTGTAACTCAATGTCAATGGTTTGTCAAAGCTGATAATAATAAGAGAGTGGTCAGAGATGCCTTGTGCTTGGAAAGTAGGTACCCCGATTTTATTCTTTCACTATCAGTTAAAAAGGTCGAAGTTATTCTATCTAATTTTTTTATAGATAGTTTTGATGAATGACTTTCTCTTACTTTCACAAATGGATCGCAGAGCCATGGGCTACTAATGTCAACATAATACGTAGAGAATCTTTCTTAGATACCGAAGAAAAGGTCTCCGTGTTATCGATTCCTTTATTTATCCCATAGCCACAAATCTCGCCTTATATCTCTCAATGTTACCTAGCAACTCTTTTTTAGTCTTAAAGACCCATTTGTAGCCAATAGCTTTGGCACCACTAGGCAACTTAACAAGATCCAGACTCCATTACTATTCATGGAACTCATCTTTTCCTTCATTATACCATAATTCTGATTCTTTGCAACTCATGGCTTGTGAAAATAATTCGAGATCATTTTCGGCTCCAATACTATGGTCATGTTCTTGTAGGTACACTTCATAATCACTAGGAATTATTGACCTTTTTATTCTAGTAGATATTTTTAATGTTATACCATCATCTTCCTAAGAAGCTTGTGGTTCAACTGTTTGTTCAGGAGGTTCTGGTAATTTCTGAATCACTTGATTTACTTGAACATTGTCAGTAGCTTGTGGAATTTCAATAATTGGTTGTTCGACACCTGTTTGTACTTGAGAGGTGCTATGAACTACAATTAATCTGTCACCTGAGGTGGAAGGTTGAGATTTTAAATGATCATTCTCAGAAACTTTGTTTCTGGTTTGATCACTCCCACTTATCAAGTCATTCTCAAGAAATTAGCATTTCTTGATTCCACAATTCCAATGTTGTAAGATGGCTAGTAAAATTTGTATCCTTTAGACCTTTCAACATATCCAATGTGGATTATAGATCCTCACTTCAGATGGACTCCCCAAACGCGCATATGTCGCAAACTTGGTTTCCAACCTTTCAATAATTCAAATGGCGTCTTTGGGACAACCTTAGTTGGAACTCGTTTAATATATACATTGTTGTCTTAAGTGCTTCGGTGCATAAGGATTTAGGAAGATTGGAGCTATTAAGCATACTCTCCACCATGTCTAATAATGTTCTATTCCTTCTTTCTGCCACACCATTCTGGTCTATGAACCAGACATGGTGTATTGGACAACCATCCCATGTTCTTGAAGAAACTAAGCAAATGAACCAGGTGCTTGTCCATTCTTTGTGTATCTACCGTAATATTCTCTACCTCTATCTGATCTTACGATCTTAATCTGCTTCTCACATTATTTCTCTATTTCAGCTTTAAAAGTTTTAAAGGCATTTAATGCTTCGCTCTTATTATGAAGTAAGTAGAGATACATATATGAGTTATTAATAAAGGTGATGAAATATTTCTGACCATGTGAGTCCATGTCTTGACTACATATATGATTTCTAATATGTTCGAACTCTTATTGGCACCTTTCTTAGACTTATTACTATGCTTTCCCTTAATACAGTCCACAGATGTGTCAAAATCATTGAAATCTAGAGTACTAAGTACCCCATCATTAACTAATCTTTTTATTTTATCTATAGAGATATGTCCTAATCTCTGGTGCCACAACATAGAGGAGTCTTCGTGAATATTACACCATTTAGTGCCAATATGAACATGCATCAAACTATAAGTGATGGTGTTTTGTAAATTAATATGATAAAGACCATTAGATAAAATACCATTCCCAACACAATCAGAATTATAATAAACTAAATGATGTTTTTGAAAAATTAAAGGAATATCCCAAGGGTCCAAGTCTGGAAATAGAAATCAATTTTCGTGAAAAACTTGGAACATAAAAGGTACTATCCAATTTCAAAACAAAGACACTACTTAAAGTTAAAATGCACGTTCCTATAGCCTTTACATGTGGGCCAATCTTGTTTTCAGATAAGATATTTTGCTCACTTCCCACTGGCTTCCTTAGATTTTGCATACCCTGCAAGGAGTTTGCAATATGGATTGTATATCCAGAGTCAATCCACCAGGTGATAATATTTACATTAACCATATTAGATTCATAACAAACAAATGAGGTTGGAATACCTTTATCCTCAAGCCATTTCTTGAATTTGNCTTCCTTAGGTTTTGCATACCCTACAAGAAATTTGCAATATGGATTGTAGATCCAGAGTCAATCCACCAGGTGTTAATATTTACATTAACCATATTAGATTGATAACAAACAAATGAGGTCGGATTACCTTTATCCTCAAGCCATTTCTTAAATTTGGCTCAATCTTTCTTCATGTGCATTTCTTTTTACAGATGTAACACTTGGCCTCTTTCTTAATATCAGCTTGGGGCGGTATGTTACATTTTCCCTTCTGATTGGCTTGAGTCTTCCCCTTTCCACCAGTTGTAGTCAACATTACACTTTCACCTTTTTCCATTATTAACCTCCATTCCTCTTGAACACACAGCCATTAATTCATTTATTGACCATTTTTCCTTATGTGTGTTGTACGAGATTTTGAAAGGTTCGTACTGTTGTGGGAGAGTATTCAAGATGTATTACACAATGAAGGATTCAGAGATCTCAACCTCGAGTTTTTTAAGTTGAGCAGTAATGTCTCTCATTTGCATGATGTGCTCGCACACACCTTTCACACTGGTGAGCGTTAAGGATGTGAACTTCATTATAATGGTGCTTGCTAATGCTTATCTGAAATGACAAATTGATCATCAATGGCTTTTATCAAGTCTTCGACCTTATCATGATGATCGCCAGAACCATGTATATCAGCAACATTTTTAGTTTTTATAAACATCACGCTGAGGCGATTAGATTACTCCCNTCATCAATGGCTTTTATCAAGTCTTCGACCTTATCATGATGATCGCCAGAACCATGTATATCAGCAACATTTTTAGTTTTTATAAACATCACGCTGAGGCGATTAGATTACTCCCATTTTTCATAAAGCGCGATATCTGCCACAGTGCTGGTATTAGTGATTTTATGTGTTTCGTCTTTTCTAATGGCATAATCAATATCCATCCACCCTAAAATGGAGAAGAATTCACTCTTTCCATATTTTGTAGTTATAACTCTTTAATTCGGGAATATCACAGCGAATATCAGAGAAATTAGCAGGTTGTGAAGCTCAGAAGCTACATAATATTAAAAATGCTTATGTTAAAATTGAGGTTTAATTGAATACATTGCATGTTTTACCAATGTAAATCATGCTAAAATTGAAT
>CAIGRP010031675.1:0-10235 GCA_903798385.1 Fraxinus cuspidata
TTTGAGTTGCTGTGTATACATGTTGCACAATGAAGAACATTGGACTGTTTTTCGTAAAAAAATTTGTAATTGAGGGACGTTATGCGCAACTGTTTCTAAAAGGTAGGGGCGTTTTTCGCCAATAAACTTTAGGTAGAAATGTTTTTAGAAAAATTATTACAACGTAGGGATTATTATCACGGTGTTAATTTGATTCTAAAAACAGTGAGCAGGACCAGTTCATCTTCACCACTGAGCCAAAATGAGTCATTCACCATTGAAGCCTAATACTTACTTTACAGTAACCACCATTTACACCCGTCCTTCTCAATTTATCCCTTTATTACACCCTTAATAAGCATAAAATAGAAATAAACATCTAGTATATATCTTTCTAAATTGACCACCCATTCAATATATATATTTTGTAAATCTAAGCTTTTCCAACAACCCAACATATCGCAGCCATATTTGTGAAATATAATGTTCTCCTTTACGACATTTTTACTTTATTTAATGTAATAATTTAAAGTATTATTCATGTTAATGTTACTGCTTATGGACTAGGTTGAAAGCGGGATGAGGGGGTTGAATGAGTTATGACTATTTTATCCTTGTTGATTTAAAAGAAAATAGCATTTTTGTATTTAATTAACGGAGAAATTGACGGGCAATGGACGGAAGGGCGTTCATCGCAAAGAAATGTGGAAATAAGGGCATAAATGCCAAAAAATGAAAGGTAAGGACGTTTTACACAATGAATTTGAAAGGGAAGGACGTTTAATGCTATTTACCCTTTCCCAAATATCCTTATGAAAGCATTTCATGCTTCAAGAAAAAATAATCATAATATGTACTTCGAGCCGAGAAATATTTGGAAACATATTTAAATAATCAATCGTTAGTCGAGATACGTAGGTGGGTTTAGAAATTATCGTGGTTTTGAAGAATTAGAATATGATTCATTTTCTCGGTTTGGTTCCGTTCTCATGGATTAACTGTTACACCTCAATATATTTTGCAGATAACCGCTCCACTCTAGCTACAACTTGTCAATTGATCTTTGTACATCAGTTAATTCTCATTTCTTGTCGCAACCATTTTTTTTTTCTAGCAAATGAGCTTTGATTGATAAAGAAAATAAAATTGAAATTGGTGATGGAACTGGGCCGCCGTTGACCCATAAGCAATATTAATTTTCCCATAGTATCATTGCCATCTCCATGGACTTGATCTAATATCTTTACAGAATAGGCCCATTAACTTATGGGTAAAGCCCAAAATATAAACAGAAATCGCCGCACTAGAATAAGTATTTGATTGTAAATTAGAGAGAAAAAAGTATGTGAATTCTCTTATGTGTATTTCATCACAATAAATTTAGTGAACAAGTATTAAGAGTTGTACAATTATCTAATATTTAGTTGTACAATTATCTAATAAGAACGAAAAATATTACAGTTAATGTCAAATCTTGGAGTAACAAATTGTTGCAAATTTAAAACAATGTTAGGAAAAAACTAAGTAAAACAAAACCTAGATGAAGGGAAAAAAAAAAAAAGTTACTTCCACTGACTGCAACCAATTAAAATCCTTAATTCATCTATATATCTTGTGTGCCATATCTTCAATTCATCACTCTCTAAAATTTTGATAAAAAAATTCTGGTGAAATATGTTCGTGTTGTTGTCTTGATGTAGATCCGAGCAGCATTGTCTTCATAGAAGGTTATTCAGCTATCCCAGGTTAATTGTAGTCTGCATGATGACCTGTAATTACACACTTAATAATTCTCCAATTGACTTCAAAACGATACTTTAGGACCAATTTTTCCATCTTCAAGGGGAGAATTTAACATCCAATTTAACCATTCAGGGATTTTCAATGCATCCTACGGGGATCAAACGTTAGAATTTCAAGTCCAAATGTTTTCATATTTTTCTACAAAATTTAACTTGTGCCTATAGGGCTCCTTTTTATTTTTGGCCAACTTCTTTCCGATTCTACCTATTTTTCAGCGTGGCAAAACTTATATTGAGATCTTTTTCTTTCACTAATTTTATTATTTTCAGGTATCTGAATTGTTGGACAAAATTGATGGAGAACAAGAAAAAATCAACAAGAAATCGCCAAAATGAAAAGTTTGAACACGATTATGAATTGCTATCCTCAAACGATATTTTGCCACCACCGGGATAAGTGCTTGAAGGTTTAAATGTAAATAGTTTGCATGAGTAAAAAAACCTTAATCTAAGTTTGAATCAAGCAAACAAAATTTGGAAGAGGAACTTTGAAGAACAATATATAAAACTTGATTTGATCTTTGATTTGGAAGTTGATTGAATGAATTTGATGTTAAAAATATGTTTTCCAACATGAAAACCATCCACATACATAATAATACAATCTCCATGTACGAAAAGGTGCAAAAATAAGCCAAAAAGGTTGAAACCCTTCAAAACAACACAAAAATTCAAAAGTCAACGGTAACAAAAATTGCAATGTGGACGATCACCTAGTTCATAGTTTTAGCCTCTATAATTCAAACTCAAGGCCGGGCGATCAGCTAGGCCATTTTTTGGCCTATGTCTTTCTTTGTTCTCATTTTGTTTTGCTTGTTTTTCTCATGATTAATCACTTTCATCACTTCTATAATCACTTTTCATTATTAATTTAAACAATATCCAACAATCCTCCACTTGTTCAAATATAAAATGAGTACAAACTCAAGTTTAATAAAACTTATGCATGGAGTAAGAGTATCTTTCGATTTAAATCCAACCTTATTATAAATTTCACAAAGTAATCAGCGAAATCCTAAGTAGCATGAAAGCTTTGAACCTATTATGCCTTGTGATGATACTGGTAAAATTACACACATAAGTATTCCATACAATTTCGTTTAGCGCTCTTATGGCTTTGTGCTTCTCCTTTTTATAAACTTTGAGAAACTCCAACTCTTTATTAAGGTGGCACCACCTCGAAGTTTGTATATGTAAAGTTCTTAAAGTATCTTTTTCAGTTTTAGAGATACTTGATTTATCGATTTGAACTTTATTAAGAGTTATAGAAATTCAACTATCTTATTCATGACAATTGCACTTGTAATCGAGGATTGGATTTAAAAAAATAAATGAGTGTTGAATCTATCACTTATCGAATGACTTTTTTTTACCCTTTAAACCTAAAGTATACTTGTTAGTATAGTCGGTAGGGTTGGCGTCATTGGTGGATTTAATTATGGAGTTTTAACCCTATCCTACTAGTTGTAGTTTGCACTATTTCTCTTGTGAGTGGTTTAGTGAACATATCAACCACATTCTCATTTGAATTCACATAAGTGAGTGAAATTATTCCATTTTTTATTATTTTCTTCACGTAATCATGTCTTAGACTCATATGTCTAGACTTGCCATTATAAACTTCATTGAATGCTCTAGTTAAATTGGCTTGACTATCACAAAATAGATATGGAAGAATTATTTATTTTCCCAATGGAATTTCATACATTAAATCCCTAAGCGATTCAACTTCTTTTCTAGTTTAAGCCAATGTCACAAATTCGGATTCTATAGTTGATTGAGTAATGTACGTTTGTTTCTTGGATTTTCGAGAGATTTCACCTAGTCCAAGGGTAAATATCCAACTTGAGGTTAATTAATTCTCACTGAGACTAGATATCCAACTAGCATAAGTAAATTCTTTATTATTACCAAAAATTTAGAATGTTAGAGACTTGGATCCTTGGTTTCTTCAAATAACCAAAAATCCTCTCAATAGTCCTCCAATGTTCTTCACTTGGATTGCTAGTAAATTGACTAAGTTTACTAATTGCAATTGTTATGTCGGGTCTTGTACATTGCACATCATACATTAGACTATCGATAACACTTGCATACTAAAGTTGTGGTACAGCTCTTCCATCATTCTTTACAAGTTTCAAACTTGGATTTAACAAAGTGTTAGCCTCTTTGTTGTTAAAGTGTTTGAACTCATTAATCACATTCTCAACATAATGTGATTGGCTCAACATATAACCCCTACTAGTTTTGGTGACTTTGATACCTGGTATGGTATCCACTTATCCAAGATCTTTCATTTTGAATGTAGAAGATAGAAACCTCTTCATTTTTTCATACCTTACATTTGATTGTTCACAATCAACATGTCATCCACGTATAAACAAATGAGCACAACATGATTATCACATAATTTTGAATATAAACATTGGCTAACACTAGTATGTTTAAATCCAAAAGACATTATTGCTAAGTCAGATTTTTCGTGCCATTTTTTTGGTGATTGTTTTAATCCATATATGGATTTTATTAGCTTACATACTTTATCATCATTTCCGAGTACAACAAATCCTTCCGATTGTTTCATATAAACCTCATTATTGAGATTACCATTTAAAAATATCGTTTTAACATTCATTTGATGTATATGCAAATCATTGATTGAAACTAAAGCGATAATCTTGATGTTATTTGTACAACTGGTGCATATATGTCAAAGTAATATATTTATTTTTGTCTATACCTTTTGGCCACCAACCTAGCTTTAAAAGTATTAAGAGTATCGTCCATATTGTACTTCATCCTAAATACCTATTTACGGCTTATAAGTTTCGATTCAAGTGGTAAATCAACTAATTCCCAAGATTTGTTTGATATTATTGAATCAATTTCATCATTTACAATATCCTTCCAAAAGGTGCTAGCTCTAGATGACATTGTTTCTTGATAAGTTTTAGGATCGATTTCACTTGAAGAACATATGGAGTAGATCTTGTGACGCTCTTCTCATTTCTCTCAACTAAATAGAAAGAAATAAGTTGATAGTCTAATTCATCTGGTTCTAGTATTTTCTTCTTTCAAGCTCTTTTACTTTTGTGAAGTTCACTTGTTTCAACATTCTCAGAAGGTGTTCCTACTTTTGATTTTGCAGAACAAGGAATCTCCATTTGAGGTTCACTTAGAGAATTATTATCTAAAGATGACTCTATTTCATGGGATTCAATAATAACATTGGTTTTCAAGTTTAATAAACGACATGCCTTGTTATTTTAGGTATATCCTACAAAAACGCATTTGATCCCTCTAGGACTCAACTTAGTTCTTTTAGGATCCATTTTCTTACTACGAGCAAGACATTCCCACACTTTGAAATAACCAATGTTTGGGTTTCTCCATTTCCACAATTTATAGAAAAAAACCTTAATTCTTTTAGAAGGAATCCTATTAACTACGTGACACGTGCTTAATAAAGATTCATCCTATAAGTTAGATGACAAATTAGCACTTAATAAGATAGCATTTATCGTTTCAACTAGTGTCATATTCTTTGTCTTGGCCAAACCATTTTGTTCGGGTGTTCTAGGTACACTACATTGATGCATTATGCCATGTTGACAACAAAGATTAAATTAACTAGAGAACCGTTCACCTCCCCTATCACTTCTAAGAGTTTTAATCTTTCTACTTAATTAATTTTATACTTCGACTTTGTATATCTTAAACATACTTAAGGCTTCATCCTTATGTTTCATCAATTAGATATAACAAAACATAGAATGATCGTATATGAATGTTATGAAGTATCTATTACCTCCTCTAATTAACATTCCATTTCATTCACATATGTTGGAATGAATTAAATCTAATAAATTAGATGCTCTTTAAATGCTATGAAAATGTTTCTTAATTATTGTAGACTTAATACATAATTCACATTTATTATGTTCTATGTTTTCACATGAAACCATTCTAATTTTAATTTTTCTTTTTAAAGTAGAAAAGCCAACATATCCTAATCTGTCATACCATAAAAAAGTAGGCTCAACAACATAATTTAAATTTGTATTTTTATTGAAATTATTGTTAATAGTACAAAGTTTGACCATTCCATCATTAGAATAGTCATTTCCAACCAATATACCATTCCGTGAAAGTAAAAGCTTGCCCGACTCATATGTGGACTTAATACTCAATATTCCCAACAAATCACCACTTACAAGATTTCTATTCATATCCGGTACATGTAAAATATTTATCAATGTGATCTTCGTGCCGTATATGAATTGTAAGTCTATGCTTCCTTTGCCAACAACTTTTGATTGAACTTCATTTCTTATTTGAATGTGTTCGTCATCTACTTCTTGATAGATTTTGAAAAGGGGTCTATCATAACACACATATATGGTGGCACAAGTATCATACACCATCCTTGAACCATTCCTTTTATCGAATTCAAAATGCTCACAGTTGCAATAATATTGTCAACGGAGTTCATTTTGCCTTCTTACATTGGTTGTGTTGCGATGTCTACAATCCTGAACATAATGTCGAAGTTTGACACACATATAACAAGAAAACTTTGAATTCTTCTTGTTATTTTGTTGGGGTTTGATGATTTTCCCTTCTTGAAATTCTTGTTGTATTTGTTTGGATGATCCACGGTATAGTCTAAAGTGCCCTCATGAGAATGTTCATTTTATATCGTGCCCTTAACTCTTCCTCTATGCAAAGATGGTTTTGAATCTCTTCCAAAGAATAATATTGAGATATGTGAAGAATTTTCTTCATGTAACTCTTCCATGACAATGACAATTTCGCAATGATTGCACTAACTTGAAAGGTTTCGGGAAGATCAATCTTCACAACCTTCATTTTATTGGGAATAACATACAACTCATGTACTTGTCCTAACAACAGCAAGTTATCCAAATTTTGAAATCAAAGTATTTAGGAATCAGAAACTTTTTGGTTCCTTGCTCCTCGACCTTGTATTTGGTTTCAAATGATTTTCTTATCTCCTTTGTCGATGTGTTATTTATGTGTAGATTGTAGAGGTGGTTAGAAAGAGCGTTCATAATGGGTCATCTACATTCAATTTATTTTCTTCTCTCTCTTCTTTTGTTCCGCCTTTGTTTTGTCGGTGTCATTCGAAGTTGGTTCCACCATTGGTGCCAAGTCCGAATCCAAAATGTAGAAGATCTTCAAGGTTGTGAAAAGAAACTTTAACTTGCTCTTCCATCCTGTAAAGTTTGAGTTGTTGAATCTGTCAAACCTCACAAGATCTTGATTCATCATCTTTATTGTAGTCATAATTGTCTCGTTCTCCATGTAAAGAATATCCTTTGAAATTGTTCAACAAATTTGATGAAGAACAAGAAAAAACTAGCAGCAAAAATTGCCAAAATGGAAGGTTTGAACACGATAATGAATCATTATCCTCAAATGATATTGCCACCAATTGGATAAGTGCTTGAATGCTTCAATGTCAAATAGTTTGCAAGAGTAAACAAACATTAATCCAAGTTTGAACCAAGCATAAAAAACTCGAAGAATAATATATAAAACTTGGTTTGATCTTTGATTTGGAAGTTGATTGCATGAATTTGATGTTAAAGCTATGTTTTTCAACATGAAAACCATTCATATAATACTACAAACCCCATGCATGAAAATGTACAAAAACTAAGCTAAATATGTGTGAAACCCTTCAAAACGATAACATAATTCAAAAGCCAACGGTAACAAAAATTACACTGGCGATCGTCTAGTACAAAATTGGGCGATTAACTAGTTTATAGTTTTGGTCAATGTAATTCAAACTTAGGGCCGAGCGATCGCCCATGCCGTTTTTCGGTCTCCAACGTTTCTCATTTTTTTCGCTTGTTTTTGTGGATTACAAATCACTTCCAAAATCACTCTTCATTGTTAATTTGAACAATATCCAACATGAACCTATTCTAGAGACCACTATATGGATCTATTTGATTTGTTATGTCTTTCGATTTCTTCAAGAGTATCATATTTTTATTAAGAAATGACTTTTCCCAATCATGCTTGAGGGATGCATTAGATTTTAACTTATTATCTTATTGGGACATCAGTTCCATGAGAACTATAGCAGGTATTTGTCCATAATGAATTTGGATTTATTTATTTGTTAAATTATGATCTTCTAACGCGTGGTCTTTTCTAGGTATTTAATTTCTAACCCGTAATGTTGGAAAATTTCGACTCTTAGCTGTGACTTAATTGAATCTACAACAACGCCATTCAAGAATGCTCTAGAGAAAACTAAAAATTGCAGCCCATTTCTTGAATCTTCTTCTCTAAGCAAACTTGGAATAATCTAGAAAATAATCCACATAAAAAGGAAAAATATATTCCACCGCCAATTTGAAGAATTTTCCAGAAAACTAAAGTCGGTAAAACCCGACATTCACATCTATATATATGTGTGTGCGCGTGAACGCTCTGCTCTATTTTGTATAGAGAGAAACATAGAAGCATCATGAGAGAGGAGAGAAATTGATAGTGTATAGAGTGTACGAGAGAGACAAAAAAGCTGCATATATATATGTGTGTGAAAGAACTGAGAGGAAGTGTGTGTGTGTGAGATAGTGAGTGGAGAAAATTAGTCCTAGTGGCGTGTTTGGTCAACTTGTTTAAGTAATTTATATTAATAAAAATCATCTATTTTGGTGTTCAAATTCAAATAATTTATATTAATAAAAATCATCTATTTTGGTGTTCAAATTCAACAATTTGGTATCAGAGCAATGGTCGGGGACGAATTTTCTAGCTTTGTGTGTTCGTAGACAAAGGAGATTGTAAATCAAGAACCAGACCGATCCACCAATCAAATCAATAAAAAAAACATTTCGATGGGATTGAAAGCACCAAGTCGAAAAGAAAGGAGCAAGTGTGGCTTTCAAGCTTGTCTCCCCGTTAAAAGAATTAAAAATATGTATATCTGGTACTAAATAAATTGCCTTCGCTGGCCAATCCCTATGTCTTGGTACTCCACCCTCCCATTCATAAGAGAGTGGTAGTTGTCACCGGAAGTAGGTGAAAGTAGTGAGATGAGTAAGCATGAAGCTTGCTTNCCAATCCCTATGTCTTGGTACTCCACCCTCCCATTCATAAGAGAGTGGTAGTTGTCACCGGAAGTAGGTCAAAGTAGTAAGATGAGTAAGCATCAAGCTTGCTTGATTACGAGGAGGTAATCAAATCACAATGAGCGATATACAAATGGTAGGTGGAATGAGGAAGCTCAATAATCAAAACTATACCACATGGTAGACTTGCATGGAGCCATATCTCCAAGGAGATTTGTGGAAAGTAGTTGGTGGAAGTGAAGTGATGCCACCAGAGGAGGCAGTAGCTCTGAAGAAGTGGAGAACCAAATCAAGCTAGGCCGTGTTAATTATAAAGACAATAATCGAAGAAGAATTATTAGAGCACATAAGAGATAAGTACACATCAAATAAAGTATGGGACACCCTGACCACACTATTCTCAAAGAAAAATGACTTGAGGTTGCAATTTCTAGAAAATGAGCTGCTATTAGTTACTTAAAGAGAACTGACGGTAAGTCAATATTTCAATAAAGTTAAATCTGTTTGTCGTGAAATTTCAAAATTAGATTCTTCGAGTAAGATTTTAGAGTCCATAATGAGAAGAATAATCATACATGGATTGAGACTCGAATTTAAAGGTTTCATTGCCACTATACAAGGTTCGCTAGAACAACTATTATTGGCCAATCTCGAAAATTTGTTGGCCGGCCAAGAAACGTTGACCAAGCAAATGTTAGGTGGCTCAATAAAGAAAGAATAGGAAAAAGTGTTATTTAGCTGTAAAAAAGGGATCAATTACGTCAACAAAATAACAAAGAAAATAAATGTGAAGGAAGCTATTAGACAAGGGGAGTTCAACAAAATCGCAACGAAAGAGGACAGTCGTTCAAGGAATATCAATGAACTAATGACTCGTGTTTTGTATGTGGCATACGATACCATTATGCTAGAGATTGCTGGTTTAAAAAGAAGACAATATAACAACCTCCAACAAGGAAGATAAATACAACAGTGAAGAAGAATGGGATGCTAAAGCAGCCACAACAGTAATTGAGTAGGTTTGAGAAAAGAGAAATCAATTCGAGTAAAAATGACGAATCAACATTGACGGTAGCCCTGCGTGAACAAATAGATTACGAAGATGATTTGATCGATGTCTTAAGAGAGGACATCGTAGTCCGAAGAGGAAGGAACTACTTGACTCAGAATAAGTGATTGAAGGAATATATGCTTTGCAGACACCGCGTTTCACGGGGTGCCTTTCTTCTTGACACAGAAAGGGACACCGTGTGGCAGCAGTCTACTCCGCTAGACTACCTTCCATCTACTCTCAGTCGTTTCGGGACGAAAGTAAAATTTGATCACAATTTGTAGAAAACGT
>CAIGRP010031676.1:0-11350 GCA_903798385.1 Fraxinus cuspidata
ATGAAAACTATTTTGACCAATATTTATATTTGTATTCACCGGCAGGACAATTTTGTTTAACCATTTAGGGTATATATCATAATTGTGAATACAATGATATGATGTGAGATTCAAATATGTTCCATAAATATTCGAGGGATCGGAAATATTTGAATTAATGTTGGAAAATGAGTTTGGGGTATAGCGAGATGTAATGTTATTCTAGTTGAGCTACTATATACAGGTTTATAGTATTGTGAGCTCTAATATTACTCGTTGGTCACAAGATCTATTTGTCTTATGGATTTTTGTGAGATAGATTTTGAGAAAGATTTAATGCGTGACATTCATTGTCCCTTGTGGTTCGGATCAAGCCCATCATATACGAGTGAGAGATATTAGAAAAATACAGGTCGTGGGTCGCCCATGTGGGAAGACCCAACCCACAAGTTATTAAAAGGGTTGGAGAGAGTTTGAACTTGAAATTCAAACATACAACTCTCAAACCACCCTTAACTCCATATAACATCTAATGATTATGCATTGGAAAAAGAAGGAAAAAATGGCATAAAAAAATGAAGGGATAATTCGTATGAAAATTTACACCAAAATTGGAAAGTCCTTAGAACCTTATTTTGAACATGAAATCTCACAAAAAATGACACTTAGATTGTGGATAATAATTCTCTTCCATTGTGACCGAGATTTGAACCATTGGAAAACAAGACGTGCATATTTTGGAGCTTTAGAATACAAGGTGAATCAACCATCAAAAGATTTTGGAATTCAACATTTCAGTTAAGTTTCTTGACTCGAAATTTATGTTAAAGAATGCTGTGAATTTTTACAGTGCACAACAGAATATGCAATGTAAGGTTTGTAGCAACGGTTAGAATATATGAATATAGGATATCGCATTAAAATTTGCACATATTAGTGTTATGAACCCAATATTCAAGGATACAAGAAAGCCAGTATTACATAGAAGTAATTGAAATGGGATGATGCCAATAAATTTGCATCAAGAACCAAAGGTTCTGTGAAATTAATCAGAATATTCATTCATTCATCCACAACACCAACACCACGACCTCCTCGACGCCATCATTCTTAATATCAGCATCTTGAAAAAATTATGATTGTTTCTATCCATTAACTCATCAAAATGATAATATTATGGAGAACTTCTCAATCAAGTGTTTCTGAAATAATAAAAATGATAGGCTCAAAATCAACTGTGCTTTTCGCAAATCAGAAACTACTGATTGCGGATTGTAGAATGAAATTACACTTACATGTACAGATATAGATATGAATTAGTTTGTATGAATGAGAATGGATAGAGTTCATAGTGAGAAAGCCTCGATAGCATCCTAATCCGCCAAAATTGGTTGTGGATAATATTCAATTCAAAATTAATATTATGATAATAATAAGGGAAAATTGCAACATTAGTCCCTAATTTATTGTCTCAATATCCAATTGGTCTCCAATACTTAAAAAGAAGCAATTTGATCTTTAAACTGTTATTATAGTTACATAATCAAATTTGTCTTTTATCTAATTTTTTTTACCTGTTAAATTTCCATATGAGCCTATTGAATACATTTTTGGCTTTAAATATTTTCGAATAAAAATGAATGATGATTTAGAATAAAATTAAACGTCTTCATAAATAAAGACCGATTGAACAAGTATAATGAATGTACACACATAATCCATTGTATAGCCCATGTTTGAGCTCCATTTTTTATTTTTAAGAAAAATGAGTTTTATAAAAGTGATTTTTGGAGAATGCGTGGTTAAAATGTATAGAAAAACTTTAAATTTACGTGTAAAATTATTTTGTGAAAGAATGTGTGGTTAAAATGAATTTTGATAAAAATGAGGCTCAAACAAGGATGCAACAGTAGTTAAATGATGGAAACTTATATTTGCATATATAAATGAAGGAAGACCTCTCAAATTTATGTTATAAATAGAGTTTTTAGCATTGGTGAGTGTGTTTGATTTCAAGTATGAAAAATTATTAATTAAATGTGAATGATTAGTTTAATTTCTATTTAGAAAAAATATTATATTTGTCCAATTTTTATTGGTGAGTAGATGAGAGAAAAAGGGGTAGATGAAGAAGATAGATAATTGACTGGAAAAGAAAAACATATCCCTTCTTAAAGAAAATATTTTCTTTGTATTTACGGAAAACATAATTATATGACGAACGTTGAAAAATATTTTCCATGAAAAAATGTCAATGTAACATATCAAAAGTAGGAAATTTGGTGGAAAAAATGATATTTTCTATATGAAATAAAGCCAATCAAAAGTGATATTAAATGAGATATATAATTAAACGAGTAACATATTTCTACCTTAATTGAAATTATTATGTAATGTTACCAGAATTCGTACTGTAGCACTAATATTGCAATATTCAAAAATCTACACACACTTATTTAGGGTACCCATGCTTAGGGCCTGTTTGACATCCAAAAATTTATTTTATGGTCTGCTTCATGATTATTTTCAACAACACATTCACATAATAAAATATTTTGTACGTATGCCAAAAGAAATTTCCTACTTTTTAATCACATAGTCTCCTAAAAATAGTATTCAAAACTCATTTTTCCCAATTAATGAGAACCAATTGGCTCTTAATGTGTGATGTAGGAGTGGACGTAGTCTTGTTCAATTCGATTATGAAGAAAATTGAACAAAAATGAATACCAACGTGAATCGTAGAAATGCAACCATTGGTTTCATATTTAATTATAGAATTGAATCGGAATCGAACCATTTGGATCCGATTCGATTCTTTATACTTAGAAATTATAAAAATAAAGTATGAAACTACTTGTCAAATTGAAAATAAATAAAAATAGAATATGAAACCACTGTCATTTTTGTCATATAACAATACCAAAAATCAATTAAACAAAAAAATACACTCAAAACTCAAGATCAACTCATAAATGTCAAAAAATGATAAGCTATAAACCAAAGAATAAATGATAAAATCTGGATATAAAATTATTTCTTAAGAAAATTCATACAATAATATCTATTAGGAATACATTTAGTATATATAACCTTATTATCTTTTGTAGCGGTCAATTATCTTGATTCTTAATAGTCGATAACTTTGAAAACAATGAAAAATTAAAGTTCTTACGAAATATTGAACTAACTAGATTGATTTTGTTGGATAATTTTGAGGCCCGATCTTCAAATTGATGCATCTTGGTTCAATGCACTAATATAAAAAGAAATTCAAGAGAATCAAATTCACTATTTGTTCTCAAGTTAGTACCAAGAACTCAATCTAAACCGATAGATTCTCAATCAGTAGTCCCAAATTTGACTCGTTTAGTAGATGTTTTGGTACTGACCGACCGGTTCTATATAGTTTTAGTCTGGTTCTGAAAAAGACACCCACCCTAATATGTATATTAATTGAATAATGAAATATAAAGATAAGAAGCTTTGTTTCCTTTAATAAATACTTTGACAAAAATATATGCATGCAATGAAGATTTTTTTATTGATTATAAAGAAATTATATACTAAGCACCTCTTTGCGCACCATTTTTTCTTAAGAATGTATTTTGAAAGAGTAGATTGATGGAGAATGTGTAGTTAAAAAATAAGATTTTTTTTTAGTTTGCGTATAATATTATTTTATTGAAGAATATGTGGTTGAAAAGAACAGAAAAATATATTTTTGATATAATGAGGATAAAACAAGGGTTTAATCCAACAAATTAAATTTAGTCCATGTTTGAGTTTGACTCTCTTAAAACAAAACAATTTATTTTTCACTCATTTTTAACTACACATTCTCACAATAAAATATTTTGCATTTAAATCCATTTTTTTTTTCACTTTTTAACTACACAATAATAATAATAATAATAATAATAATAATAATAATAATAATAATACTAATAATAATATCACTATTCAAAACATTATTTTTACACAATAATAGCCATCAAGAGTTTACCCATCAATTAATTGACTTATCATGTCACTATCACTTAGCATACACTAAAACATTTCTCATCAATCATACACATACATGCATTTAACGAATATAAATCTGTGTGTGCGCATGCACATTTGTTGAGAAATGATTCAACAAGCACAATGCTAAACAACAATGCAATTGGATTTTTTATATTTATATTTCTTAGCAAAAGCTAAAAATCGATGTTTAATGATCTACTGACCATACATTGAAAATCAATTAATTGTTGAAAAGATTTGTGATAGGTCATAAGAACTAAATGATCTATCAATTAATTGATGTAACATGTCACTATTGTTTAATTTAAATCAAACAATGATGCATAATAAAACATTTCTCTACAAATAGGATGTCGATCATAATTTATTTTAAAATTTTAATTTTCTAACTTTAAGTTAATATTCAATTGTTTTGATTTTTTAGTCGTCAAATTGGTCAAATCTTAAGTTCATAACTAATTTATTGATGAGGATTATATTATATTGTAATACTATTGTTGTCACGAATATATTGATGTTTGTGCATTATAAAATTATAATAAATAGCTCGAATGTTAATCGCCTAATTTTTTAATATTTTAAATCCAGTTATAATATTTTTAATTTCTATTTATGTAAAATAATTTTAGCATCATTATGTGCATTAGAGATAGCATTGTCTCACACATTAAGGAGACAATAAAACCATTTGTACAGAAATGGTTTTGCTAGAAAGCCACCAGAATGGTCACATTGCGGGGGGGGCCACCTTGTATTTTAAAAATAATTACTCGGGCCACACCGTGTGTGTGTTCTGTTGGTCTTCTATGGTTTATACTTTTGTACATGAAGCAAGATTGTTAAGGAGAACTGTGACATAATTAATTTATTATTTTTTTGAAGCATAGCTTGAATCTGATTTCATATTCCTAACATGGATAGCTTGACGCAATAATGTTTAGATCATTGTTTATTGTATAGGTCCTAACGATTTTTAGTGTCACAATTTTATCCCTATTAAATTTTAATGCATTTACCATCTTTAACATCTCACTAATTCACGCAAATGATCCTTTATGATTACTTTTGTCCCAATTTTTCATTAATGTCACGTAAGACAATTCTACCCTCTAACTTAATAAATTAAAAAGCGATTAAAGAAAAGTAAAACAAGAAAAAGCAATAACAAGCAAAATAATAATAATAATAATAATAATTCAAAAGACAAAAAAATAAACAAAGAAAAGGAGAGGATTTTTTTTTATTTAATTATTGGTGATCCGGTTAATTATCTACCCCCAACATAATTTGAGTTTTGCTACAGTGCCAGAAGGAATTGCCGTATAGCATTATAATACATAGGTGTCAAGCATTTATTGGTCCTTGAAAAAAAAAGGTTTTCTGGCAACTAATGCAGTCCCACGTGTGCTTCTATAACCCCTTGCGGCAAAAGCTTGTGGTAATGTAGCAAAATTCACATAGCTTATTCTTGGCAGGGAAGCACATTGTAGATGTCATCTTGGTGTGTGTTTCATCTAAAATAAAATCTTCAATAAAATTGAAAGGGATAATTGATTCATTATTCATAGAGAAAGGGATGTTTTGACAATTCAAGTCCTTAGTAGTTAAAAAAGGGACATCCACCAAGTGACAGGTTTCACACATTGTAGTGGTACCTTTTTTTTACATCAATTAACATTCAATATCTCAAAATTTTATCAAATCAATGCATGAATTTAAATAAATCACATCAAGTCTAACTATTATAACACAACGTGACATGTGGTTGATACACCAAACGTGTGGACGAACCCCATATACTGCACACACACCAGCAACCAGTCAAGCAGTCAAGCATTCTACAATACCAGCAAAATTACAATTTAGCATCTATCACTTGTCTGGGAGCAATAAAGCCAAATTCAATGGGATGGGACACAATTGACAAATAAGATAAAATTGACACTAGCATAGCACGTATGGTTCATAATATTGGATAATACTGGAATGTACAACAAATAAAAGTGTAATTCTATGTCCTTAATCCTCAATGTCATGGGTCAATTAGAATCAATATTTCCTTTCTTATTTTATGACATTGATGTATAACCAAACTGGAAAATATAGACAACTATATGCTTAGCACACCAGAATTTTCGTGACATGATCAATAAAGTGAAGTGTACAAAATGTTAAAGATCTAATTCATCATACTACATATCAAACATGCTCTCATGGTAGAAAACCGTAGTTATCTTGTTTAGATCCACGAAAAAGAAATAGAGAATTGCCACCCATAATAGAGCTAGAATGATTTTCTCAAACAAGGTTGTAGGCTTAGCCCCATTTGGTATTAATTAAAATCTAGATTTTAATCTAAATCAAAGTTAATAATTAATTTTAACCACGTGTTTCATATAATCCACAAATTTTAAACCACACATTTCATCAATTTTATCAAAATCTGATTTTAATACCTTCCAAACATGTGCTTATACGATTGCTAAATAAATAATCCCATCATTCTTATAGTGAGACAACACTAATATTGTTCAGAAAACTCGTGTTTCTAAAATTAACAGGCAGAGAAATAAGTGTTTTAACAGGTTTTAAGGTTTGGATCCATAAATGAAATCTGCAGACAGCATTAAGTTTAATCTTACTGTGTAAATTATTTTTTTTTCGACAATTAAGTTACTAAAATATATAGCATCTATATGAATAATCAAAATTACATGCAAGTAGATTATGTGCCTAAAAGTTCTTGCCATTCACAAACAACAACCATGTTTACATGTACAAGTTTATGTATACGCGGGAATACACACATAGAGACAGATGATTCATTATATGTAGAGAGTTTTTCTACTTCACAGCGAGGATTGCTCGTTGACGGCTAATGCCGTCATATAAGATTTGCTCTAATTTGTAATATCTTTTTTACTCTAAAACCACCAGAACCCATTTACCACTAATTTTTTTAACACAGCGAAAGGACTCTGTGTGTACTTCAGTTAGTATTCATTAGCCAGGCAATTGCATGAAATTTGTGAGTTGAAAGTTCTCAAGACATCATATAGGTAGTTGAATCAAAGAACTATTGCCTAAACAGTCAATTGAAATTTAGGTGGGTTCTTGTGTAGCTCATGTGCTGTTTGGACGGGCTGTGAACTTCTATGGGCTTCAAATTGAAAAATCACCCAAGAGAAAATGATATATCCAGCGTCGGCATGAAGAATGACACGACATGGGTGTGCGGGGTAAAACTGGGACCTTCGCTATAATTTCTTTGTTTGATCAAAATTATTTTTGGTTTGAAATTGGAATGCGATTTTGACATGATTTTTGACTCCTATAAATACAAAATATGGGCTACACTGGATAATTCTCTCTAGCTTCTAATTACTGATAGCCTAAGAACAAGTAATCGAGAGGAGAGTGAATTGATTTTTAAAACTTTTTCAAGAAAAAAACTTAAATCAAGCTAGTTAAGAATACGTTGATTAATTAGTAATAATCGTAAGCAAATAAAAATTAAGTAGATCAATCAAATAGTAAATATAAATGGAATAACAATAATTAAAAGGGTAGAGATGATGCAAACGATATAATTTTGGAAGTTCGATCCAAAGCAACGATCTATGTCCTCCGTTACCAAACTCTTTGGCACGGGCTAGGCCTTTTCACTATATTGATTGATCTATGGTGCAATTTAACCATTACTAAGCTTCCGGTGACTTACAAACAATGAGTACCGATTTTTATATAATATTGAGCTTTACGGAACTTTAATATGACTTACACTATTGAACTTTACGAGACTTCCATAGAACCTAACAAAATGATTTTATAATGAAACTCCTCTCTTGATAAATGATACAAATAAATTAAGTACTAAGAGAGACTAATACATCAATGACTAGCAACGAATGATAACTCGACTGTTAGATGAAAATTTTGATGAATATGATAATTAAAAATTAGATTAAACATTCAAAGTTTTTCAATAAAAAGATGAAGAATAATTAAATGCAATTTAAGTTCAAAGATTTTCCCAAAATATTTATCTCTTTTAATGGATGATAGCAATAAATTACGTTTTAAGAGAAAGATGAGAAACTCTGATAAATATGATAATTAAAAGTTTGGTTCAATCAATTAAAGTTTTCAATACGAAGAAGTGGAAGAAATAAATGTAATGTAAATTCAAAACTTTTCTTCTAAAATCTCTCTTTCTTATATAAATGATAGAAATAAGTTAAGTACAAAAAAAGAGATGAAAAACTTTGATAAAGATGATGAAAGAATTTGAATCCATCAAATTTTTTACATAGAGAAATAAATGAAATGAATGCAATGCAATGCAGGCTTAAAAAATTCTCTCGAAATATAGCTCACTTAATGCTCATAAAACTCTTGTGAAAAATGGAAAGAGTGAGAGTATTTATAGATTTCAAAAAGTAAAATAATCCGTCGAACCGGACAACCAACTGACGTCCGACCTTATGTCCGGATGATCAAATTAGCCATTATACGTTTGAAATCACAACGGTAAAAAATCCAATCGTTGCACCAACTGAACGTCCGCATGATCTAACTTGACGTCTGTCAATACTCTCTGGGATTTCGAACAACGATCCGACTGTCCTTCTCCTCGGTCCGAACCACGGTTTGACAATTTTTTCCATTTTGACCCTGTTTGATCCGATTTGATATTTGACAAATGTAGACTTTTGGAAGAAGTTTTTTACTAGTTTTCGAGGAAAATAATGTTTTAAAAATATAATCTAAGCTCAAACATAATTTTGAAAATTAATCATACTTTTGATCAAAATATTTTATGCAATTGATAATCAAAATAGCTTTTAGTGCACAAAATGATTTTTTTTTATAGCTTTTATCATTTATTGCTATAAATCAAAGTATTAGTATATTTACATTTGAACTAAGAAATCTAGTCTTTGATCTTGTTTCGAAAGTCGAATCTTAGACTCTCGTCTTGATATTTCTTTGATGTTTGTCATTTAAGATCTTTCTTGAATAACTTGTCTTGAATGTGTTACTTTGGTTTTGACCTTCTTCATGAGTCCGATTTATGATAGTCTTGATTTTTATCTTGGGACGATGATCGATCAATTTATCATTGGATTCTTTGAAGACTATAATTACTTTAAATTCAATTGTTGTAAACAAAATTAACTTGTTTGTTATAATCAAAACTTTAAAGTTATAATCAATCATAGGTCAACAATTTTTCCCTTTTAATTATGACAAACAAGGTGATTTGTAAAGTAATATCAACAAGGAATAAAGATTAAAGATCTCACATTTAAAGCATAGTCCCCCTATCCTTTACAAACCAATTTTCATCCACTTAAAACATATCAAATAATAGATGATTCAAAGTATATCATCTCACTCAACTTCTCACTTTTCAATGCTTTTCAAATCTTACTTAATTTCTCCCTTTTGACGTAAGCAAAAAGGTAGCATATATGAGAGCAAGAGTATTGTATATATATCAAAACTTTTAAATCAATCAATAATAATGCCCCCCTCAATTAAGCAAAAATGCCAAATATATGCAAGTTTAAACAATAGGATAATCATCACATTTATAGTAAAATACTAATCAAAGCATGAGTGATGAAGTATCCAAAGCATAATCAAATAGGTAAAATTCATATAAACTCCAATCAATGAATCAATCATGTAAAAGTACAATTTAGCCAAATACTTTAAATTCATCAATAATTCCTAACCTCTTCAAATATATGAAAATATGTCAAGTGAAAGAGGTTTAGTGAGAATGTCGACTACTTGATTTATTGTATTCGCAAATTTTAATACAATATCCCCCTTTTGGTATATGAATTTTGGATATCATGTTTTTTCAACGCCAAGAACAATTCACAATGAACAATGAAGGTTGAAATCTCAAAAGGATGAAAAGAATATGAAAAGCCAAGCGTTTGCTCAATGATCAACGTTAGAAAATACGTTTTGTGGCGTTCAAGTATTTATATGTAAGTTAGGGAATGAATGGCCGGACAAAAAACCTTTAAAAAATGAATTAAAAATTTTTCGAATGACATTGTCGTTCGAGTGAAGGGCTAGTGACAGTCGAGCGACAGGTTACTTCAAGTGCCCTCGGGCAGAAGAAGAAGGGTAGCTCGAGCGAAGGTAAGGCGACAATCGAGCGATAAAGTTTCTATTTTTGAAGCTCTAGCCAAGCCTTGACGACAGTTTAGCGAAATTGCGGCGTCGTTTTTCCTTCTTTTCCATTCTCAAACCCTATACCTAAAATATCACAACTTATACTATTTGCACACTACTCATTGACTTTTTACAACATATCAACTCTAATATTTTTTGTTCACAGAATAGCCAATTATATTAAATACCTAACACAAGTTATAGTACCAACTGATGTTGAGCGAATTTTTGGGCTTTGGGAACTCGTGTCAGTGCTTGGAAACTGATGTTCTATGGTCATAAACATCATCGAATGGGATTATTAGAGGTTTTGTTTTTCCCATTTGAACACAATTGGGTTGTTTCTATACTCAGCCACAATTATCTAGCTGTAGATCAGCATAAAGCATTTAGAATTTTAGTCCCACACTTCTTCAATTCATTTCTCATATACGAAATTCCATTTTATATCTCAAATCTCACTTCCTTTGCAAAGGTAATCTCTCAATCTTAGGGTTCCTTATTTTCAAATATTTCATTGGTTTATTCTAATCAATCTTAGGATTCTTTATGTTAAAATTTTTCTTTGATTCATTTAATCAGAAATAAATTTCAGTTCTATGCATTGGTCTGCTATTTAAAGTTCTAACTTTGAACTACCGTATATCATTAGATTAAATTTATTCAAATTAGTCTTTACATTGATTTTAGCTTGGAAATTTGACTGTAAAATCTTGATTTTTTTTATAATTTTAAATTTAAATATTGTGGATCTCATTCTTGTTTTGGTTAAATATAACTAATTTCCCATACAAAGTACTAAGTATTTTCTCTTTGATTTCATAGTTGTTTATGTTTCGCGTGAAAATCAGGTCTTGCTAACAATTAGAAGAAGATTCAGACGATTATGTAAGGAATAACAACCTCTCGAGACAAAGTCCCAACGATGGGTGCTTTATTTATGTAGATTACAATTTACAAGAAGCGAAATGCCTACAAGGGGCACAAACACACTGAATTCGCAAAGTAATTGGCAATTAAAAAGAAAGAAACGAAATTACATAATTCGCTGTTTGAGAGTTGGGGTGGATGTATTAACCTCGGTCCATAGGTCAAGAGTCTTCAATCGTGCAACCAATTGTAGAGCTTCCATCCTTCCAAGACACTG
>CAIGRP010031686.1:0-17700 GCA_903798385.1 Fraxinus cuspidata
GTTAGGTTAGATTAGTTGTACAAAATATAAAGAAATTTTAATTCAAACATCCAATTGGAATATACTATTCATTGTTCATAGAAAAATGTAAATTGTTTCAATTCAGCGTTTGAGTTGGTCAGCTTGCTTTATATTATTATTTATTTATTTTTACTAAATGCGTTCCTCGACCGGAGAGGCGCTGGTTTCTTATTTATGATGAATCTAGAATATTTGACTGAAACAAAAATCCACACCTAATTCTAGGCTTCATACCTAAATAATTTGGGTGGGCCAAAAGAAGCTCAACTTAAACCGTTCACTTTCGAATTGAACTGTGAGTGTTCCTAGTCCAAAAATTATTAATTTATTAGTTCTAAATTCACACGGACCGTGATTAAGGAAAACAAAAAAAGGATTTAGAGGCTATATCTAGAATAAGATTGAGTTAATTTCGTTGGACTATGGGAGCATATTAAGAATTTATATTTATGTTTAGTATATTGGATATTTCATATATGTAGTATTTGACAGAAAATTAAAAAAAAAAAAAATACTTTCTATGCAAGGTAGCAGTCTTAGGGGGATCAGCAAAACTGTATTAAAAAAAAAAAAAAAAACTTCCTTTAATGTTAATACGAGGATAATTGAAAATGGATTAAATCTTTGAACCGAGCAAAAGATTTTGTTATCCAACACGGTTGTAACACTCAACGGTAAAGTGAAGTCACCAAACATTTTTTTTATGTCAACAAAAGTCCATGCATAGAAATATTCAAAACCCATTTCTTCTAACCAAGTAGTGATATTTGTTCCAATAAATGTACATATTGATACAATATAGTGGAATCATACTAATCAAAGAGATAGAGCACCTTTCTTCCAAAGTTACAGATTCAGCTTTACGGACATTTGTTAATAATCATGTCATATAAAGCAAAAGGAAAGGACTTCTCATCCAAGCTTTCCCACCGAAGGATCGGAGTCTTGGAAATAGCGGACTTCATAAAGGAGGCCCCATAACGAGCAAATCTCGCCCAAAAACTCAACGTGTGATATTCCCAAACTCAAGAAAGCAAGAAATGCGTTTTAAATGATATACAAGGGAGTGACATTTAATTTGTTTCATTAACCAAATACAACTTTTGGCCATCACTTATCATATCGACCTCAAGAATTTTTCCTCCATCTTCTGATAATATACATGAACCGTGTGGAAATTCCAGTTGCTCTGATGCTGTTTTGATTAGCTCGTCAATGCTGTGAGTAATCCACATTACAATACCACATTTTGTACTCTCCTTGGAAGCCCATGGGTGGAAAGGAAACACAGTGCACTTCTTTGGGTGCATTTTATCTGACATCAAAATTGAAAAGCTCTCAGAGAAAACGATTAGTGGAGGTGACTAATGAAAGTAATATGAAAACCAATGCAAGTGTAGAAAGACATGCTCGAAACTGCAACAAAAATGCCTCCTTTAATAGCTTAAATTTAGATGAGGTGGATTCAAGCCATACCATCACTGACACCCATTTATGAAATTGTGCACTTTCAAGCTCTTGATAAAAGGTGATTTCAGACTACACATAAGAGAGTTCCTTAAACTTTTAGATCACGTGATTCAAAAAGAAGTAATTTTATAATTACTCAACATCTAACTTACACAGACTCTTCTACCTATATATATTCAAGAACTAGGTAGAAGATGATTGACAATTGAAACTTGCACAGGTATACGTAATTTTAATTTAGAAAATTTTGCATCACTCATCCACTAGATTCTATGTCCTATTATATTGGTCTGTTGTCCCACTATATATAATGAGTCTTGCACCCATTTTAAAAACTCTCCAGCATATTAGGAACCATTTTACTGAAAAAAGGTTATCTTTAGTTTTGAAGAGCAAATGGAAATTAAAAGACAATGCATCAATTAACAAAGTGCATCAAAACATGAAGTGCAAATACAAATTATGTTAAATGCGAAAGGATAAATAATGAGGTAAAATTGAGGTTGAATGCAGCACAAGGGTCCATAATAGTCTGTTCTTTGATATGGATCCAGGTTTTCTAGAAGGAAAGCGTTAAGTACTTTCACAATATCCAATAAGGAAGTTTTAGTTTTTAAGGTCTATGATCATTATAATACCCTTTTTCCTTTTCTGTTTCTGTAGATGTGTTTGTACTGCCTTGATTCAATGCAACTTTAATATTAGTCACTTCCATTATAATATGCTCTATTCTTCAGCAGTAGTAACTAAAGTTAATATCTGGATTATGCACACTAAAGTCAAAAACTGAGAATCTGGTACCTGTGACATCTTGAGAGCAATCAGGGAACTTGGATAATTGGGTGGCTTTAGCTTCTTCCAGAAGTCTAATCATATTCTTGTTTCCGCACATTTTCCCTTCATCTACTGGGGTGTTTCCCCATCTGAAAATTCATAAGTTACACAAAAATGTAACTGTACCTCAACAAATTAAGAGCAGATAAGCATAAATTATTTTGCACGAATCTCAATAAACTAATCAAAGATGGACGAATTTGAAACTTAATAAACTATATGAGCTAAACTCAAACACAGCTTTACAACTCCAGCATCCTGTGAATATGAAAAAACAGATACTTCCTAAAGTCAGAATTGAGCTTCATTTGAAGCCTGATTACTGGACCTGAATTAGTAGTTGCTGTTTGGTTTTTTGGTTTTGTAGAAATCTATTAAAAATTAATGCAATAAATATCTTTCTGCACAGAATAATCGAATAGAATAACAGTATGAATTGATGTTGAACATAGTTTGAGAAAGGCTTAGAACGTCATGGTAACAAATAAAACTATCCCATCCACAAAAATATCCAAGATTTACAGAATAACATAAAAAATGAGCAGGTCTTGGCAAACTCTGTTGTACTTTATTTTTCTAATTCCATCAGAACTAGTGTTCCTACCATAGGTTGATTTGACTACTGCAAGAGTTGAAATTCTCTTTCCCTAGGGAAGCAAACATAAATCAAGAATTACGATATCAAAACACTTGGGTCGTTATTGGGCAGTTTTAAGGAAATCTCTCGAGAGAATCTAATTTTATATAACCAATGCATGACTAAGTAAGATCTATATTTTTAAGTTAGAAATGTCAAGGAAAAACTAAAGATTGCAACACGCAAGCCCCATAAAAAACTCAAATGCCATGAAAATGTACACCAGGAGTTACAAATTTGTATCTTGTGCAAGTGCTGGATGCTGAATCTGTTCAGTAGAAGTATAGTATACTCACAAGAACCATGTAATTTCGTACGGATGTAAAATGGCTTAAAGTAGAACTAAAGCTCACACATTGTTGAACCACATAAAAACTATCTGACTTAAAAGAAAGGTTATTGATTTTCTTTTTCTGCAGGACTTATAAAACTGATTGCATCAAATGTAAAATCAATAATCACTGCTCCTTTTGCTAAGGCTTCAAAAGAAACTGGGAAGTAAAGCAAACAAGTGTGCACTTGGAATGGAAGGAAAAAAGGAAAAATCTAGATGAGCTTAGACCATAAAGAAATACATTTTACCTGTCCCTTGAGAAAACACTTGCCCCCGCTTCCAAAAGCAATTTCGCCATCAAATATAATCCTTGAGTGGCAGCTATATGAAGTGGGGTTCGGTGATCATAGTCTTTGAAGTTTGGATCAATGCCATGGGATAAAAGTCTTCTGAGAAAATCAGTATCTCCTCTTGCGACCAATGTGCATAAGAAACTACCAGAATTCTCAATCTTCAACAAGGCCCCCTCTCTAGAAAGCAACGCAGCAACTCTGTCATGCCCACTCTTGATTGCTTCAAATAAGGGCGTATTTCCAAAATTATCTGTTCAGAGAAACAACTTCATTAAGTCCTATATGTTAATGGAATTTCAAAATCTCACATGTGAACACCAATTAATCAATTCAAAAATTTACCTGCAGCATTCACATCTACATCTTCTTGTATCAGAAAAAGAGCAATATCTTCGTAACCTCGTGATGCAGCAAGATGCTGTCAAAAAACAAGGCGCTGTTTAGGGATCCACTAATCTGTTGTCGCTTTCATTATATAATCTTTTTGAAGATCCAAAATTTTAAAATAAATTCATGTTGTGTCATGAAATAACAGTCATGAAGCATCAGAGGCTAGGAAGCACTGATACGGACAAGACACAACACGAATACTTTAACATGCAAATTTAATTAAAAAAACTGACACAACACGTCCCAACACGCTGATTAAAATAATATTAAATGTTTTTTTATCTTGTATATTGCAAAGTAAATTTGTTCTTGTTAATTCCGACATGTCGATAATGTACTTTGTGACGTGTTGGAAATGTTTATCCAGCGTGTCTACATGGCCAACTGTACAAAATAAAAATAAGTTGGACACGCCACCAAATGTTCTAGACACGCGTCAATGTCCATCATGATATATTTTCCAACGTGTCGACAATGTGTCCCAAGTATACAAAACGTAAAAATAATTTGGACATGCCACGTGTCGGCAAGTCGGACACAGACTCATCAGTGCATCCTAGATCAAAGGTCCAAAAACAGGAAAAGATGTAGTGGGACATTGGAAATTCTTTTGCATAGATCTTTATGACTGCAAGAAATAAAAGTAAATAAAAAGGACCTTAGATGTTAATTTTTCTAACTTAATAATCTCTTCATTCAACCACTTTATGTAACAACTTTAATAACGCTAAATTATTGGAAAAAAGAATTGAAGCACATAATAAAATATGAATGATAAGAGATGATGCATCTATATATCCCATTTGGATGCAGAAAGAAGCTGTATATTAACAAAATTTGCATGCTGGACACAATGCCAAAGTTCCACAAATCTAGTAGGTCAGGGAGACGTAAAATCCCCATTTCTCAATGCTTGAGTGTGCTGTTTAGTTAAACCTTAAAATGGCACCCAGAATGGCTACTGAAACTTCAATAATTAAGATTTGTAAGACTCAGAAAATTAGTAAGTGGCCAATTAGGTATAAAAAATAAATTTTTAATCAATTTGATCATTTTTCTTAAAGGTGGTGTAAACTTCAGGATCATGAAAACGCGGAGAAGAAATTGGTTAATTTAAGCCACTAGAAAAATAATAAATTGAAACCACAAGGTTTTATATAGTTGGCCTGAAAAGTTAGACTGCAGAATACAAATTTGATTATCTTAAATCATACCAAGGGTGATCTTCCATCATAATCTTTCTTGTTGGGATCAGCTCCTGCCCGAACCAGACCTTTCAATTGATACAAATCACCTTGATAAGCCGCGCTGTTCACCCTCAAAGCAAGCTCAGCCTCCTGTTTTTCAATATGTAAGGTGATATCTGACTCCAGTTGCTTCACCCGAAGATTAGATTCTTCACCCTATCACAAAATTCAATTTTAGATTATGCAAAAAAGATTTTTGATTCAAAATTTTATAGGAGAAATGAAAGAGCGCTATTCAAAGGTGTTAAGAAGTAATTTTAGTTTAAGCTTACAAGGACAAGTCTTAATATCACCGACATGAAGATGAAAAATATGAGTGACTAGGGGGAAAGGGCACTCATCAACAGAGTCAAAATCAAATTACCTCCAATAAGTTTGTCAATATTTTTCGCCCATCATGAAAATATATGTCAAGAATATTGGAGAAAGACTGTCTATCAATCCGCAGGAGCCTACACAATTCACAAACCCGAACGGCATATGGCTGAGGAATGTTGCAAAGAATGGAAATTTCTCCAAATAGGCTATTAGGCTCCAGAATTGAGACTGATTCTTCTGATCCATCTGACCCAATGCCGACCTCCTCCTGAATAGAGTTAGCAGCAATGAATCTGGCAATTTATTCTATTCATCGTAAAAATTTATTAACTTGCTCTCAACATCATGATCAACGGCTTTGTTGAGGTTTTGAAAATATGGGAGCTGGTATCAAAATTCAATAAAGTACTTCTGCTAATATATTTTTGATGATTTTGAACAATGAGATACTTTTTTCGATTTTAATGAGAACGGATGATATCTCATAGAGTTGAAAAGAGTCCTGGTGAGCAAAATGGATAGTAGAAGATGCATGATATAACAGCAAGAACAAAAATAGGACACAATAATCTGCAAGGAAGACATGCATAAAAATTAACATTTTTTTTTAACAAGGCAGAGTTTCTTACCAGAACACCATGACAAACAAAATAGAGTTGATCCACAACATTTCCCTGTTCCATTATAACTTCTCCTGGGTAAAAAAATTCCTCATGGACCCTGGTTACCTGCAACCGAGACAAAAGAAGGAAAAAAGAATCAGCCTTGGGAATCAGGTTAAGTTAGCATGAAGTTAAAAATTTATTCAGTTAAAATTGATCATGAATAAAAGTTAGATCTTAATATGAAAAATCATGCCATGACTTTGTAGAACCCTAATATGTCCTTCTAACTCTTTAAAAAGTCTTTAATGTAATTTCAATATCTCAAACACATTCATTTATTAAATATTTTTAATATTTAAGTGACGGAAAATTAGAGGGAAAAAAATCATTCAGCCATAAGAAAATATAAAATGACAGGGTGGAATAACAAGAAAATAACTTACAATTTGATTGATGAATTCCAAGGAGCATCCCTTGAATAGAGGAACATTTTCAACATAAGACTTGTATAAAGACTCAGATATCTGTAAGAAATAAATGATTTAGTCAATGGAAGAGTTAATTTTTCAGACAAAAATTATGTTAGAACAAAGAGTCCAAGGGAAAGAAGATAGTAACTACTCATAAAAATGAAAGGAAGATCAGGTATATGTCCCTTCTTTACAACTGATGCATTTTGTATCAATTTTTGCCTTTGAAGAATTACATAAATAAGACAAAAAGATGAAATAATTTTGGTCTTGGTCAAAACTTCTCGGCATATGGGACAGTGTGCAGAAGATATAAATTTTGCCTCAAGGTGTTTCCTCAACTGAGCTGTTATCAGGCAGAATGCCATGACACATGAAAGCCAGTGTTTTACTACTTCTATTTACAACAGCCCTATCTGTAGAATATTAATATTATACTAAAATAAATCTGCTACCATAAACTATATAACTAATCTGAAATGTATTATATAACACAGTATTAGGCATAATCATGTTGACCAATATATGACCGTACATATAATAGTTTGCTGGGGCAATATCAATTCTAAGGAGACAGCTTAAACAAATGAGCCTTGTTGATGAGCTTGGGGTATCAATAATTTTTATTGCACTCATCAGGAAAAGGAATTAACTAAAGTATTGGAGATATATTGTGAATAAGATGGAGTTTAAATTTGAGACTGTCCGCGGGGAGTGAAGGGTTCTATAGTTAGAATATTTCACCTAAAAAAGAACAATCCAGGTGAATAGTTTATGTTCAGATCACTCAAAAGCAAAAATGGTCCTCATGGATTATCGAATTCCCTTATCCTAAGATCCTTTTGGATGTGGAAAAGATCATCAAAAGGTTGAATTTCCGCAACTAACTTACTAAAGCTCTTATAATTGATGTAGTTGTGGTTTTTATTTAGTTACCTTGGCACGAATTGAGATTGGGATATCTTGGAGAACAGAAGCATCAGTGTAGCTGCTTTCATATTGTAATCTCAANTGAATATCATTTCTCTCAGATTGACTGCGTGTATATCTCCATACCCTATATCAGAAAGAGATACTTGGTTAGCATAATAGAACTCCTGGTAAAGGAGGAAGATTTTGATATAAATATGTGAGCTTGTTGAGCCACTTAGCAAAAAAGTGATAATATCAGCAAGGAGAAAGGACAAGAATTGGACACAATTCATTTACGCAGGAAATGCTCCATCATTCATAAACTAAACATTAAATTTCAGTAACTATTACGGAATTACTTCACGTAGTTTAAATGCCACTACTACCATTTACTAAGCTAGAATATCACTCAATTTATTCTCATCAATCAGCTTAATTAGGATGCTGTTAAAAGGAGATCGGTCAGTCATATAAAGCACAACTGTCATGTCAACCAAAAACTACGATCCCCCCTCACATAAAAGAAGAAATGCTATTACTATTATATCCAACCAAATGATCTGCTCCACCAACATGTTACTATTGTGCAACATTATTTATCTATGAGGCACTCATAGTACCTATTTTAATTCCAGCATTGTGTAGACTTTCATACAACCAGCAGTATTACAGCTCTTACAATACCTGCCACTTCTTTGCATGCCATTTAACTTTAAAATACATGCTCAATATTAAGGGTGTGTTTGAGCCACATTATTTTGGAAGAATGTATTCTGGAATAGTAGATTGATGGAGAATGTGTGGTTGAAAAAGAAGGAAAAGTTATTGATGTAATGGAAAATATTATTTTATTGAAAAATGTGTAGTTGAAAATAAGTAGAAGAATGAGAATGAGAATTTTAATGTGTACCAAACATGGGCTTAGTTTAATTGTTTTAGTTTGAGGCTTGAGAGATTTACTATTTTGTTCGGTAATTTGTAAACCAACTCCAGTGATCAGGGTGATCAAGTCATGGTGTTTGGGGGTGGCAATTAGATCCTACCAAATTCACAGCATCAAATTAGCAAGTGAACACATGAATGAAGGCTTAGAAGCCTTAAAATTTTGCATTATTGCATTTCATAATATGGCAATCAAAAGTTAATTTGCTATAACTTAAAATAACACTTAGAAAAAGAAGAAAGATATAATGCTTTGATTTGTACGAAAGAATTTAACCACAGCTCCCGTGTGACATAGGCAAAATGTAGCAAAGTTTTGTGAAAAATCAGCTTTGCATAGGGAATTTGTATTAGATTAGGACTCACCAACTGTTGCCATGGTAACAATGGCAAAATATAAGGAAGTTGTATATCGCTTCCATAGATCAAGCTCTCTGAAGTGTGAATAACTATCGTCCCCCAGTTTTAAACTCCCAATCCATGTGTATCCTTCCCTCTCCTCAGGTAGAGTGGTTGCTAGATAGTAGAAGATGCAAGCTGCTGTATGCGTGCAATAGAGTTCCACAGCAATAAGTTTTACTATCCTTGTAAAGAGATAATTGATCCTGATATCCTTCTCCATCCTGTGGAAGAAAGCTGAAACTTTTCGAACCCGACTCAATCTAATCAATAGAAGGTACCTCACCTCTTCTATTCCTCCAACAGCCTAGGTAACAGATTGCATTATATAGTTATACACTAACTGAACAAGACAATGTCTTATATGTAGATATTGGGATATGAAGGTGAATCATTTTCAAAATATGCTGAATCTTATCTTAAACACCCTTTTTAAGTCTCAAATAAATACATGAAGTGGTTGCAAAAATTGATGTCATTGACATTTGTAAGTGCAATATTGAACCGAACAAATTTGCGAGGAAAGATTCATTTAAATGAAAACATTTCCATTAATGGAACTGAACCAATGTTACAATCATAAACCAAATACCTCATTATAAAACTTAATACATATTAAGAACCAGAGAAGAATCAAACCTTGTAAATAACATCCCAAGGCATACAACCTAGGAGATCAATGATAAAATGGGATTTGAGGTACCTGTAATGAATTAAACATAAGAGAAAGTTCAACTTATAAATAGGGGCAAAATAAAATGAAAGCATAGTACAGATTTTATATTGATATGAGTATGATGAAAGTAGAACTAACCGTACAGCAATTGGGGTACGCTTATAAACCATCTTGTAGGAATGACTATCTCTATAGGCTACGAAAAATTGCAGGATAATGTCGACAAGAAAGGCGATTTGACCGGCAATGTCCAGGAAGAAAAGCTTCCTGGGCAGTCCCCGGAAAAACCCAAACTCCATTGGCGTGAAGAAAGATGAGTAAATTGCCCATATCAGTATGAATTTCTCCCATGCCCGGTACCATCTGCATCATCATTCTAATTTAAACACACAAGCTCCAAATGCAATCGAAATTTTTCATTTTGAACTCATCTTAATCCATTACTAGCTTCCCTGTCCTGCCATGCTCTAGTTAATAAATTAAATTATTAAACTGATATTATAACGTTTGCTAAATTCAATTAAATCATATAAACAATAATTTTGTCATATATCCACACTTTTTAAAATCTTATTCAATAATATTTAGGGTCGTAAGAGTGGAATTTGGGTGGAAAGAAAATGAATTTCAAGCAATTGAACGGCATAGAATTGAATAAATCCAAATGGATAGATTTTTCCATGGTGCAACTGACCCATTTCTATACAAGCGGGCGGAGGAACCTTTTCCTTCTATTTTCGGCGCACCATTAATAAAGATTTTAGCTCTAAATAGATTAAGTCAAACCAGCTATAGCTTATTTCAAACCAAAAAAAAAAAAAAGATACTTCTACCACTCTTAATAAGCCACGTCAGCACCACGATCATTGGCGGGAGTATCGCCGACCCTCCCTCCCTCTCTCTCCTCAACTGAATAACACGCTTCTCTCTCCCATAATTATCTCCTCTCCAAAGGAAGAACTGGAAATGAAGGAAGCTATAGATACACAAATACATACAAACTTTTATATGTATATGTATGTACGAACCTGTTATCGGGATGAATGACTAAGCCTTGTGAAAGATCTTTGAGGCCATTGATGACGGTCTGTCTGCTAAATCTCCGGCGATTCAGCTCGAACTCATTCTCAATCAAATTGAATCGGCTTCCCCTCGTTGATTTTATTCTATCTCTCAAATCCTGCACCTCATATTCCTCTTCTCCATTCGAGCTATCTTCTCTATCATCGTGATTCCCATTCGCCGTATTATCAATCCTGAACGTCGTCGATTTCTTCAATGACATTTTAGACGTCAATAGCAATATGCAATTTGATCTGGATTATGTTCTAATTGTTTCTTCAGGAATATGTATATAGTGTTTGTAAATTGATGGCGAGGGAAAGTTCTTGAAAATTGGATTATGTGGCGAGGGAAGGATTTCGTTGGCCTGAAATATTCGAAAAAGGGAAATCTGCTCACGAGTACTCATTTACAAGTTGTAATAAGGCTCACGGTAATGAAAACTAATGTCGAAAATGACAGCTTCAGTAAAATCTATGGCTATGTATCTATGATATATCATATATGATAATATAAAGGTGTTATCGCTACAAAATTTATCATGTGTACCCCAATTTTTTTATTTACTTAAATATTTTTGAGAAAAATTATAAAATTAAAATTTTAATATACTTTTTAATTAAATAAATTATTGTTACACCTCAAGTATAAAATCTAATTTCTTTCTTTCTTTTTCCTCAATATCTCATTGTCATAGGTTTTTCGACGGCTCTTGCCTTCTTCCACGACGGCAAGATAATTTTCTTTTCGTCACGATAAATAAATTTATACTCTATTTGACCATGATTTACAGATAATATTTTCAATTTATTTGTCAAGTTTGAAAATTAAGAATCTAAGGGCATGTTCTCTTTACCATTTTCAAACCGTTTTCTGTTTTCGATTTTTCGAAACAGCGAAAACGCGTTCTCTTTCCCATTTTCGAAAACGTTTTTGAAAACAAGTTAAAAATTTATAAAGAAAACACAAAACGACAAATTTTTCGTTTTCAGTGTTTTCAGTTTTAATCTAGTCAAAATTTTCAAAACACGTTTTTGGTGTTTTCAAAACAATTTTTCAAAATGTCAAAAAGAACATGTGTTTCAAAAATCTCAAAATTGACACTCAAAACACAAAACTCAAAATGAATTCAAAACTCAAAACACAAAATTAAAACATAAAGAGAACAGCCCCTAATCTTTTGTTAAATCGAACGGATTTATTTTAAAATAATCAAAACAGTATTGTGGTGTTCTGGACAACCAAAATAGGTCATGGGTGGGGCAACCAAAATACTGTAAAAGTTATCCCATTTGTTGGAAATCTAATCTTGTATTTAATCTTGATTAAATATCGCTTTATTACTCTAGTTTTTTAGATTAAACTCTACAATTTAAGTCCTAAATCTGCTTCGTCAAAATAAAACGCCATTCGTTATTAAAACCTTTTTATCATGAGACTTAAATCCGCTTCATGAAAATAAAACCCCGTTTGTTATTAAAACCTTTTTTATCCATGAAATTATAAGGTTGTTATCGATAAAATTTCTTAATGTCTACTTAAAAGTGTTTTCAAAATAAACTTCCAAGATTAAAAAAAGAAATTGCAAATACATTAAAAATTCATATTTTGAATAAAAATGGTAACACAAACAAATCACTGATAACTTCAAAGGATCCTTTCATACATATTAATTATTTGTGATAAACATTCAGTTTATTATGGCATGGTATTCGTCATCGATCTTCTGTTTCCAATGGCCGTGAAATAATGAGGGGAAAGGTTGAGAAAATGAAGAGTAATATCGGTGTTAAGTACACCACAATATTGTATTATATATTTTTTAATTTTTTGTTTTTATGGACTCATGAGTATAATTGTAAAATTATGGTGTATTTATTAAAAACATTTTAATTGTGGTGTAATTATAATGTGGTGTAGTAATTAAAATTTGTAGTGGTAATATAATTATCCAATATTATATCACCGTAATCATTTTTGAACGATATTAACTTTACTGAAATTCAATTATTTCAATGACGCCTTACTTTTCGTTTTTCAATATTTAATAAAAAATACTACAAAATTCTTGCCGGGTATGAATTTCGTGTTATTAATTTTCAATTAATTAACATTCACATTAATCTAGATTCAATAAATTTTGACTCGATTAATCTTGATCTAAATGAATCTAGAGTTATAGATGAATTTATTTTTATTCATGTATCTATGAATTTTAATGAGTGTTTAAATTCATGTATTAGCAATTAATTCTTATGTACCAAATGTAGTATAAAAATGTTGCTCATTTGTAATGTTTCATCATAACAAAAAATTTCAATCATAAAAATTGAGTTTTGATAGTACAATTTTATGCTCTTAAATTTCTATTCTAAATTTTATTTTCTTTCATTTGTTTGAGACACGACTAATTTTTCAAATAAATTGATACCAAATATTATTTTTACAACAACGTACTATGCACACGATCAACACTTGTATACGGAAAAGGCTGTTTGAGAGAGAAACTGTCCGTTTGTGTAGCAAAACTCTACACACAGTATAGAGAAAGAAACTGTCTGTTGAAATATAAACAAAATATAAAATAAATGTGTGCATTTTAATTTTTTAATTTTCTTTAAAAATGTTTAGGCCAAGTTATGAAAAAAAGTGCGAGGTTAATATTTTTAAATTTCGTAGACTTGCATATTTAGCAAACTCTCAAGTCTTAAAAGGAAAATTTCCCAAAAATATGTTTTTAAAGTTTTAATTTTATTTATCAGGTAATAACTCTCTTTTTTTCAAAAAATAGGTAGTATGTGACTTGTGACCTATTTTTGATAAATGATTGTAACTTAATATATGATTGTGATTTATGAATTATTTGATATGTGACCATGACATGTTTTAATTTCAATTTATAGGTCACAATTAGTTATTGGATAGGTCACAAGTCACATTCCACCTTATTTGTGTAATTTTTTTTTACAAATTTGTTGATTTTGAAATTGTATTCTTAAACTATTGCAGTTAATAATTTTTTTCTTAATCTTATGGTAGCTCTACCGTTACAAAGAACTTAAAAATTTATCAGCCACGTTGGGCTAGAAATAATTTAAAAAATACCAATAAATTTTATTACATATTTATTTGAAATATATTATAATTATATTCAACTTAGTTTTTGTTTGACAATCAATTTATAAATGGTTTATAAATTAAAGTCAAATATTAATTTCAGTTTCACGTTTATAATTACTACTCATTTACTATGGGTGTGTTTGAGCCACATTATTTTGGAAGAATATATTTTGAAATAGTAGATTGATAGAGAATGTGTGGTTAAAAAAAGATGAAAAGTTATTGATGTGATGGAAAATATTATTTTATTGAAGAATGTGTGGTTGAAAATGAGTAGAAGAATGAGAATTAAAATTTTAATGTTGGTCAAACAGGGGCTATATTCACATCTTGTGAGATTCAATACGATTATTTTTTCTATTTCTCTTTATAAGTAATTTATAAATTTGTCAAACGACATAAAAGTACTGAATGTGTTTGAGAAATTGATTGATGGTGTCCACATGAACCCTTGTGCGACGACATATATATAAGTCTCATCAATTATATGTATATTATTTTTTATATAATTTTTTATATTGTGCCACGTGGTAACAAACAATTTGACAATTTAAAAAAAAAAAACTCACTTTTCTGTCCACGATTTTTTGAACTCCAATGAGATACACGATGATGTCAATCAAACAACGTACACTTAGCACTATTATGAATAATGTTACGGTAACATAGCATTTGACATAAAGGATGACCAAAATATCATCATTGCAAACAATTGAAACAAAATAAACTGGAAACAGCTCACAGTTCAAGGATTATACACTGAAATTCAAAAACTTCTGAGGAAAATCAACAAGAATTTTTTGTTTGTTATTAACTTATTAATAATTTAAAAATATATAAATATTGAAGTGTGTATGACATACTCGATTAGTCTAACATGAAATAACGGACAAACATTTCTTGAGTTTCTCTTCTTTTAATTCAGGAGCGAATTTAGAATCGGACTAAAAAACATTTAAGCAGGGCTAAAAAAATTACACAAATTTTTTTTTTTTTCTTAATAAAAAAAAAAAATTACCTTTGAAAAATTGGAATGTGCTGGACTGCTGGTGGGGGGACTGGGCTTCAGTCCCTATATATCCGTCCCAGTTTAAACTTTGTCCAATTTATCATTCTAAGCATATTCGATAAGTATATAAATTTGTAGTTTTTTGGTTGTCATCGCTACCCCATTTTTTAAAAATGTTTTTGTCGCATAAGTTTGTTAGATATGTTTTGAACAAATCTCTGAAAAAATGAAGCATTCGACTTAGTAATAGAAAGTCGGGAGACTTGTCTCCTCGTAGATACTAAGAGCATAGATTTCCCTCGTGTTTGAAGGAAAAAATTGTGTCCAAGAATTTGTAATAGTCTTTGCATGTCTAGCGGCTACGTGATAATGGTATGTGACTATCTTTTTTTAAGTTGTTCCAAATCGATGATACTAACTGGTAAATAATAAGAAAACTTTTCATCATTTACCGAAGATTTCACCAAATTATCCAACCGCTTCTGAAATGCGACCAGATAAACTATTCCTCAATGGAATCAATTGAGAAAAATCCGATCATACGATCCAAACCTAAGAATCAATTCTATGAGTCGAGTAAACTTCAATGGAACCCCATTATTTCCTCATCCTCGACTTTTGCGGCTCCCTTGTTTGAATTCATTCAGCCCCGTTTGCCACATTATTCTCGTTAAATTATAATTTATTTTTCTCTCACTTCTTATGAATCACACATTTTCTAAAAAAATAATATTACATGTAAACTCTAAAAAAATTTCTTTTTTTCTACCAAATATTCTCAAAAAAAATTAATATTTTTCTAATATAATGTGAAATAATGAGGTCAAACGTGGTCTCAAATTGGTAATAGCAATTTGTGTTTGACTTCTGTACAGATTCTGACAGAGCTAATATAATTTTTGAATTTTTAAGTGTTTCATTAAATGAGATCCAAACGAGGTCAATATCTGCTCACCTAGGAATGGATGGATGTCCACTTGTTAAATCACAAGTGAAACAAGGTTCAAAATTATTTAAATAAAAATCGTAACTACAATAATTTAAGAATATATAATTTCAAAATTAACAAACTTTTAAAAATCATGTGATGTGTGACTTGATACCCGATTAATGATTTTGACCAATAAATTAAAATTAAAATATTTTACAGTCACGTACCACACAATTTATATAGGTCACGGTATATCCTAAGTCACAATTACACATTTTGCAAGTCAAAATCATTTATCAGAAATAGTTCACAAATCAAATTTTTTTAAAAGTAAAAAAAAAAATTAATGTCTGATTAATGAAAATAGAACTACAAAAACATAGTTTCAAGTAATTTTCTGTGGAAAAAAAAAAGTTAGGATACAGTTTTAATGCCATGAAACGTGGTTTTCAAGCTAATTTAGTTAATTTCCAACATTTAAATGGCTCAAATCTTCTCTTGAATGATTTGTATATGGCGTTGAACGGCTAGAATTTTAATTCAAAAGGTGTTTTCAGAAAAAAAATTATATAATATTCCAATCTTTTATGTAACAAGGGATATTAAATCTAATGTACCATCCTCGTGATTTTAGAAAATCGTCAAGAATTTTATTAAAAAACTAAGAACTTGTTTGGGAGAGATTATTTTTAAAATCATTTTCTCTCAAATTATTATTAAATTTATTATTTTTCAATACTTTTTAACCATACATTCTCTAAAAAAAAAAAAATTAACTTGAAAATATTTCTTCCAAACAAACTCTAGATTTCGATTACTAGAAGTGAATCTCAAGATCGTTACTCTAGCATTTGATTCTAGTTACTCTATAATACTTCTTTTTGTATGATATTGTGATAAAAAAAAAAAAAAAAATATCCGGTGGGTTTAAGCTATCCTCACTCGGCCAGTCGGCCATACTCGAAGTCATTATCTTAACTCGAAGGATGGGTATATTGAAGGCAGGGTTTGTGATTTGAGTGAAGCCTTAATATTGTCGTACTAAGAGATATAATTGCATTACCTCATTTTCAAGTAGACCTAGTATCATCTTCCATTACTGAAGCAAGTTGTTTATACTTTTCATTTTATTATTAATAAAGTGAAAGCAATTTAGTGGTGGATAGACTGATTACTTAACTTTATTAAAAATATATATAATTATTTTTGAAGGCTGGTATTAATCAAGTATCAATGAAGAAAGTAAGACATACATATCTTTTGATTATTATATTATATGAATTCTTGATGATAAGGAATGTGACGTTACAAGTGGACAAGACCTTATCCATATCAAAAACCTTGTCCTTTGTTGGATGAGTTTTGGATTAATAAAATAAGTTTTATAATTATTTTTAGTAAAATCCAAGCCTCAATACAGATAAAGGTCAATCATGTAGAATTTAAGAGCCAGCTTTGTTGGACATTGTCTTTAATTAGGGTCATCAAATGCAAGAAAAGAATTTGAGTGGAAAGAAAATGAATTACATATAATTAAATTGTCTAAAACTTATTTTATTGGAAATTGTCAATTAACCGTGTTTGATTGATATAATTTTTCACTTGAAAAATATTGAAATTTTGGATCTTTTGATATTTTTTTTTACTTTGTTTTTTTTTTTTGGAAATTATCTATTAAATGGATGTAATTTGTTACAATTGGAGTATAATTTGTTTCCATTGCCAAAAAAAAAAAAAAAGTTGCCTAAAAAATTCAGCTAGTGGAAGGGGCAATATTGGTCAAAAAATTGGATTTTATCCCTCCTTCTCTTAAAAGAGTGAATGTGAGATTCACTGTTCATTTTTGTCACATTAGTTTTCACATTAATCCTGTTTGGAACTGGTTTGGTACTGTTGCATATACCGACCTATTTTGTATATAAAAATATATATATTTGCAAACCACGTATTATGCCGCCAGTTTCTACTATGTATATCTAAATGCATTAAATGCAGTTGTAATAAAATCCTTCTTTTGTTCATTCTTGTCA
>CAIGRP010031699.1:303-27696 GCA_903798385.1 Fraxinus cuspidata
TTTTTTTTTTTTTTTTTCAATTGGTTGCCGGCTGCGTGATCTCTTTTTCTTCTCCCCCAAAAGTGCCATGCACGGTGTATATATAACATAAACCATCAATGATTTGGTCATTTAAAAATTCAATTTGAGGTCCAATTAACTTTCAATATCAAATTAAATTAATTCTTCTTTCCAAATCCTCAATTCTTTTGTGTACTGCAAGTTGATCCTTAAAATTAATTTATTTGTGCAGCTCATGCCAACTTAGTCCTCGCACTTTGAATTTTGTCATTTTCCCGTTATTTTGCATTATTTTCTTCAATTCTTCATTAAACATAAAGTTTTACATACAAACGACAATTTAATATAAATTAGGCAAAATTTAATTTAAAAGACAACAAATTATCATGAGTTAGCGCCACGAATAAGTAAAAAAAAAAAAAATACACTTATCACTCGTACTTGCATGCATAGATACTTCCATGGATTAGCAAATGTGGACCGTGAACCACCCAGTCAACCCATATCAAAGCTCGAGTTCAAATTCGAGAAGAAAAAGTTGATTGAAAAATTTTCCCTTATATACTTTAGAAAAATATATAAGGGAAAATTATATATAGATTGTTTCATTTCCTTTGTCTTCTCTGTTCCTAACTTCATTTCATATTAATTCATTAATTAAGTCATTTACAACTATTTATTCGTTAGCCTTTTCATTTCCTTAACCCCTCATGTAATTAGTTGGGCTATGTAGTTATAATTTATAATAAGTAATGGAATTGAATGAAAAACTGAATCTTTTTGCTTTAAAAGGGAGTAATTGATTTGTTGCACTCAATCAAAATAGATCTCTGCATTTGTCATATTCATTTCTTTTACTTTTCATAAATCCTTTTCATTCTAACTTGCTCTTATATATTTAGTTATAGACCCAATATAATATTGATTTATATTCGTACAATATGGTATAATATATTAATAAAAAATAAATATAAATATCGGATAATAAACTCAAACAATCTATTAGTTACTATGGAAATCCTATAAACATTTAATTTTCACTTTTGCCCTATATTTTTTTGGTTATTTGTCGACGATGTCCTTAGTAAATCTTCGTAATCTAACTTCGTTGTACTAATAGCATTATAATATATAAAATATCTTCATAATTACATTCCTTTAATTAATTTATTTATCAATCTATGAATATGTAATTAATAAATTTTTTTATTGACATAAAAAAGTAAGATAAAAGACGTACTTGAATGCAATGAATCACTCCAAAATTTTATTACATATTACTCTACAATATGCTATTATTATTTAACATTTGAAACATAATGATTTGATTATTGTTTTTAATTCTGAAACATTTTTTTATTACATGGGCTAAAAGAATGGAAAAGGTTTTAAATCCATAATTGCAATCTTTAAATCTTCTATTAATCAAATACAAGATTACACAAAGTTTCATTGTCCATAATACAAATATTTTAAATAATTCATGTATTAGGTTATTTTTTAACTTATCTTATATCAACATTCACCCTTACATCATTAATTTACTATTATTACATATCATTTAAAAATTATTGAGTCGATTACTATTTTTAAATTGAATTTTTTTCTAATAAACGCTAAAAATAGTATAACACATTTACAAGTTTTGAACTAGAATATGTAGCAATCAAAATCATATTTATGATGGCGTTTATTATTTATTATTTTCTATGCAAGTTTGATTGAATTTTATGAAAGGAAAGGTAAAAGGTGTACTTTCATAAAAATTCAATATATATTAAATTACAAAAATTGAAAATTATGAAGGAGGAATTTTTTCTTTTTATTGATACTTTATGATGAAAGTTTTAGACCAAAGTAAAGAAATAAGTGAGAAAAATTATGTGAAAGTTCTCTACTCGAGTATGAATTTTATTACATATACTCTCCATTTTCATTTCGTATAAATACTTTCCCCTCCCCCACCGTCTTCTCTCTCACTTTCATTATTCTTTTTCTCAAAAAATTGTTTTCATAAAATAAATCAAGATAATCGTCAAGAGAATTGTGTATTTCTGTTTCTTAAAATTGTCAAGTGAATAGAATTTAAAACTACCTTTTGATTTTAAGCTCCTCCCAGTTATTTTTTATGATGTATGATCATCTCATTTTGACTTTTACAAGGTTATTAGAAGAGACTTGCATGTCTCCAATGATATATAATATAATCATAACGAAGAGACTAAATGTGTCATTACTTTTAATAAATTAAATGAGGTATATTTTATATTTTGTGATTTTGAATATTGTCGATGAGTAAAAAATTATGCATCATTTTCACGTTCTAATATTCACGTGTACATACTTTACTTTTTAAATTTGATTTAACATATTTATAGTTCAAAACATTATGCATATAATTCATCTAATGCATAGGACGTGCTTATTATTAATTATAGTAAAAAATGAGATTTTCTCATATCTGGTTAGTCTTTCTAGCCTATTAATAAATCGGTACCTTCAATTCTATTGCACACTTTGTTTTATCCTCTTAGCATAAAAATTAGGATGAAATCCAAATGTTGCTTTAATTACAGAAAACTTCACAGAAATAAAATAGTAGAGAATTCACGAGATCCTGCAACATGTGGTAAGGGTGGTTACTATTTTTTAATTGTATTAAATGTCTTTAATCTTTGCTCATTATTGTTTTCTTATGCAAAACTTCTCTTTTTCGTTGCATTCTTATCATCAATATTTCATTAATTAGTACATCTTATTCTTAATTACAATTTCATCCAAAAAGCCACATATTTTTAAAAAGTAAAAAAATGCAAAATGCAAAAGAATGTTTGCCCACATATTTCAAAGTACTCCTTTTGAATTGGATAATTATAATTACACCATAGTTTTTGTTAACTACGCTTTATCTTAATTGCAATGAATGCCATTAATCTTTGATCATTTTCGAACTTATGCCTCCAACTTTTTTGTCAATTTTTTATTATAAACCTTCTAATAATTTGCACATCTTATTTTTTATAATGGTTTCCGTCCAAAAAAAATTGATAGAATAGTATCAAAAGACTCATTTAACTCTTGTATTTTTGAGTAAACGAAATAAACAACAAATATAGCAGCTTGAAAAAAAATATTTGACCCCTCATTTCAATGCACTTTAGCGGAATATATGGACAAAAATCGTGAAAAGAATAAGATGAGCTAATTAATTAAGGACCAGGATAAAAATATGACCAAAAAAAAAAAGATTGAGACGTAAGTGCAAAACAAAGCAAATATTGGGGACCTTTATTGAAATTAAAATATTGTACAAATAATAAAAATTATAGTGTGAATCTAATTACCTTTTTGAGTTAAGGGTAAAAATATTCATATCAGAGTTTTTTTGCTAATTGTACAATTTTTTAATTGTAATAAAAGTCATTCAAACTTCTTTCTTTTTTTTTTTTCACTTCTGTTCGAACATTTCTTTCGTCCAATTCTTATCTTTAATCTTCAATTTATCATCACATATTGTCTTTGACGATTGTTTCTTTCCAAATATAATGATAGCATTGGGAAAATATACTCAACTTGGTTGATGATAAAACCCTGGTTGCTTTGCATTTATGGACCTTTCATCTCAATGCATTTCTAGTAGTAAACACTTCTCTTGAAAATTAATTTGACAGGTGGCACAAAAATAACGTCTAACTTATAATTGGCTAGAAGTGATTATTAGTTAGACTTAGTTTTCTTTCTTTATGCAATTATTCTGTATAGTAAATTTTATATATCAATTTATAAGTGGTCAAAATTTCATTTTTAATCGCACATCTTAATGGATCGAAAAGTACTATTCACTTATCCACAACTCCTTTCTATCTATTTATTAGTTAAACCATTCATATATTCTTTCCAAAAGGACTCTAAATAAGTGTCTCATCTCATATTTCTTACCTTATCTCATTTTGGCAGGATTCAATGTTACAAATTATAAGACTTGTTGATCGAGTAAAATTTTATGAAAAGGATGAGTTCATGATTGATTTAATTTCGTTACTTTTGAAAAGTTTTGTACAGTGTATTCTTCATTATCGTTGAATAATGTATACCAAACATAAATCCAATGTAAAAAATATTAAATTACACAAAGCATCAATCAATCTTGAATCACTTTTAATTTTACGCTAAAATGGACATTGAAACGTTCTATTTTTTTCATATTCCCCGAAAGTAGTAGAAATTATTTTTTCTTCTATCAGATTTTAATATACATATCAGCAAATAAATAAATAACTTAATAAATTTATTATTATTTGCCAAGTGCTTTGCAAGCGGTCAACTGTATCAGACGAACCATAGTTATATAAATCGATCACATCAATGGATAATACAGTAACTAATATTTTACTGTATTTTTTTCTTTAATATTGTGTCTCCATGTTTTATTTGAAACGTAGAATCCACGTCGTCTACTATTCCACAAGTCTTGTTATTCAAAGAATTTAATACTATGTTGGACCATTGGCTGCCTGAAATTGTCTGAAAATAATAAAGATGGTGGGCCCAATGTCCACTTCAATTAAAGTTATTGGGCTTTAAAGCCCCACGATTTTGGATCCCCACAGGCATGCTAGTTTCTCTAGTAGCCTTTTCTTGTGGGTCCATTTTTGTCTTTTCAACAACAAATCAATTTGAAAAAAATTATATCTCATCACAATCCTCACTGGCCCACATAAAGTAAATTGCTGTTTCCCCGTGAGACTTCCAACAATATCATTTTGGAAAATTGTCTGATGGAATTATTACGCTTGTTTATAATATATTTATAATCAGTAAACTTTTATTCACATATTTGATGTCTATGAAATAAATTTTTGTTATCCAGGGACACTTCCAATAATATCATTTTGTTGCAGTTATTCCTCATAAGTTGATCACTGAAAAACTTTGAGTCGACGCATCTCAATCTTGTGCACCATGTGTATCGACATATGTAATTAATTGTGTATAAAAGTTATCTTAAAGTTAAGCCAAAAATTAAAGTGATAAAATATAAAGAATTAAGTAATTGAAATTTAGGCATCTAAATAAAGTGTGGGCTGTACTATATGTGTAGAGACCATATCCATTATGGTTTGTATTTGACGATGTGCCGAATACATATGAAAACTATATATAGGGTTATGGTCTCCAATTCATATGCGAATTCTCATACTTTGTGTCATCATATCAACACAAGAATACAAGAGAGAACATATTAAAGACGAAGATCCATAAACCCACAATTAAGAATCAAGAAGAATGATTGGAGCAATTAAATTGAAGAACAAGAAACCAAGATTTAAAGATCAAGATTCTAAATTTATTATTCAATATACAAATCAATGGATTAAGGTATGTTCCGCGTTAATTAAGTTTCTTGGTGATTTAACATGAAAATCTTGGCAATTATGTAAAGTTTATAAAGTTTAAGTTTCATAAAAAATTTCAACAAGTGGTATAAGAGCCTATTCATGTTGAATAATTAAGAATCAAAATTTTAAATTTTGTTCTTGTATAATTTTATGGTTTTCGAATTTAGCAATTCTTATTTTTGTATTGTTAAATTTGAAAATTATTCGGTCGGTTTTTCAAGATTTAGATTTTTTTTTTTTAAATTCTTCTTCTCTGTCGTCAGTGGCGCTGGTAGCACCGGCCGGCAAACGACGGCGCGCAAGAACTACCATGGTTGTCGTGCGGTGCTGCGACCTATACTACGGCGTTAGTCGCCGCTGCTATAGGTTATAGCACCGTATTGCTTGTGCATGCAACAATCGTCGTTGCGTATGCACTGCTTATAGCCACTGGAGCCGCCCCCGTTAGAACTTCATTGGGTTACTTTTTTAGGGTTTGGGTGAATTTTTTGGGGGCAGGGGCTTGGGTTGTAAATTAGATTATTTGAAGTTATTGCTCGCAATTTTAGATTGTGGATAAGTTTTAAAAAAGTTTCAGCCCCTTAACTTTGGTAATTCAACCCCCCTAAGGTTAAAATTCATCTTATTGGGTCTATTAAAGTTTCGGGTTTAATAAATTAGTCCATATAGTTTGAAAATTAATTAATTTGGGTCATTAAAGTTCTGAATTTTGTATTTAAGCTCCTAAAAGTTCTTAATTAGTTTAAATTGGCTCCTAAAGTTTTAAATAATTAATTTTTTGACTCATAATGTTTCAACCCCCTAACTTTAAAATTTTGGTAATTCAGCCCCTTATGGTTAAAATTCATCCTATTGGGCCTTTTAAATTTTCGAGTTTAATAATCAATCCCTATAATTTGAAAATTAATTAATTTGGGTCATTAAAGTTCTGAATTTTGTAATTAAGCCCCGAAAAGTTCTTAATTGGTTTAAATTGACCCCTAAAGTTTTGAATAATTAATTTTTTGACTCATAATGCTTCGAATAATTAATTATTGACCACTGAAGTTTCAGATAATTAATTTTTTGATCCTTAAAGTTTTGAATTATTAACTCCTAGGCCCCTAAAGTTTCAAAATTACTCAAATATTCAAATTCGAAGATTTTCTTATTCAAATCTTGGCATTTCAAATTTCTTTCGGATTACTAATTTTTCTAAATAAATAATGTTATCAAAGTGACATCTCTTGTCTAAGTTAATTTATTTGGAATATTATGAAGGTTGTGTGTACGTAATTCATGCAGGTATTGATCGGCCCAAAGGAAGTTCAATATTTAGCCGAATTATTTACATACATGTGGTAATATATATGTGACAATCATTAAGGTGTTTTATGTGAACAATAAATCGATTCAAAGATATATTTATTGTTTGACATAGTTTATTGTCAATATTTGATTACTATACCAAGAGTACCACTTACAAGTTGACATTTCTGTCCAAATACTAAATATCAATGTTGTGATCGGTCTCTTATGATGAGGATTACTATCATTTGAATTAATTAATTGTTTAATATGGATTCTAATGTGAACACATTTCTTTGACTTTGTTCTTTATCCAGTTAACCCTTCTACTTCTACAATATATGCAAACATCAACTCTATTCCCGTGAACTCTATTCCCGTGCTAAATGGAACTAACTTTAAGGACTGGAAATGGAATGTTCAGAATGTTCTTGGCTGCATGGATTTAGACCTTGCATTAAGGATTGAAAAGTTTCGCTAATGAAAAAATGGACTTTGATAAGTGGGATCGTTCAAACCGTATGAGTCTTATTATCATGAAGCGTGGTATTCTAGAATCATTCAGGGGCGCTGTGTTCGATAAGGTAACTACTGCCAATAAATTTCTTGCTGAAATTGAAAAACGCTTTGTAAAGAGAAATAAGGCTTACTAGTACACTTTTGGCAAACTTAGTTTCACTAAGGTATAAAGGTAAATGAAATATTCGACAGTACATCATGGAGATGTCTCATATAATCTGATGATTTGCTCATGCATTTGTTTTGATTTCTCTTCCTGCACAATTCAATCAATTTAAGGTCAGTTATAACTATCAAAAGGAGAAATGAACTCTAAATGAGCTCATTTCATAGTGTGTTCAAGAAGAAGAATGGCTGAAACAAGAAAGGACTAAAAGTGCTCACTTGGCTAGTACATCTATGGATAAGTTCAAGAAAAGAAGGAATGAGGAAGCTGCATCCAGTCTGGCTCAAAAGAAGTAGGAAAAGCCTAAAAATGATGAATCATCTGGTTGTTACTTTTGTGGTATTCCGGGACACTTGAAAATGGATTGTACTAAATACTATGCGTGGCGTGTAAAAAATGTATGTTTCTCACTTTGGTTTGTTCTGAGATTAATTTAGTTTCAATACCTATACATACTTGGTGGATTGATTCTGGTGCCACTACTCAGTGTGTCTATGCAGGATTGTCTGAATAGCCAAAAGCCAAATGATGCTGAAAGATTCATCTATGCGGGCGATGACAAATCAGTTGAAGTAGAAGCTATAGGGAATTTTAGATTACAATTAAAGATCGATTTTTTTTATTTGGATTTGAAAGAGACTTTTGTGGTACCATCTTTTAGACGAAATTTGGTTTCTATTTCTATTTTGGACAAATTTGATTATTCTTGTTCATTTGGAAATAATAAATTTAACTTTTTTCTTGATTCAAATCTTGTAGGTACCGGTTCTTTATCCAGATATGATAATATGTACTTTCTTAATTTGTTTACCTCTTATAAAGAAACCTTGCATGTAAATTCACGAGACAATGAGAATTTCGCTTCATTATGGTACAAGCTTTTAGGTTACATTTCATTGAAGAGAATTGAAAAATTTGTGTCAGAAGGAATTTTTGATTCCCTTGATTTTTCAGATTTAAATGTTTGTATAAATTGCATTAAGGGAAAACAAACAAATATAAGGAAATTAGGTACCAATAGGACTTTGGACGTCTTAGAATTAATTCATACGGATATCTGTGGGTCATTCCATTCGACTTCTTGGAATGGTCAACAGTCATTTATTATATTCATAGATGATTATTCCCGTTATGCTTACCTGTATGTCATTCATGAGAAATCTCAATCACTGGATGTGTTCAAAGCTTATAAGGCTAAAATTGAAAATCAACTCGGCAAAAAAATAAAACACATTAGATCTGACCGTGGTGGTGAATACTATGGCAGATATGACGGATCAGGAGAATAACATCCAAAGCCTTTTGCTAAACTTAGAGGAATGTGGAATCGTCCTATAGTACACCATACCAGGTTCTCCTAGCATGAATAGTATTGCTAAAAGACGAAACATAACACTTAAAGACATGGTAAGGAGCATGATTAGTCATTCCACCTTTCCAGAATCTCTTTGGGGAGAAGCATTAAAAACTGTAGCTTATGTATTTAATAGAGTTCCAAGCAAACCGTCTAAACCCCTTATGAGCTTTGGACAGCCAAAAAGACTAGTTTGAAGCACTTACACATTTGGGGTTGTCCAACTGGGGCAAGACATTATAGGCTATCGGAAAAAAAAAAACTGGATTCCAGAACTGTTAGTTGTTATTTTATTGGATACTCTGAAAGATCAAGAGGTTACAAATTTTATGATCCAACTACCAAATCAATTTTCGAAACGGGAAATGTCCGGTTCTTTGAGGATGTGGAGTTTGTGGAGGAAGATAAAGTTAGGGATTTTTCCTTTAAGGATGAATGTATAAACATCCCCCATATTGTAATTGATAATGATCAGTACCAGGGACAAATTTTTGCTCCAGATCTTATTCAAGAAGCAATTTTGGATCGAGACAATATTCCATAACTCCCTATAAACAATCAAGAGCTTGTTCCAGAAGAACAAATTCAAAAACCTCAAGAACAATTGTCATTAAGGAGATCCATTAGAGAAATGAAAAGTGTAATTCCATATGAACTTATAGTATTTCTCCAAGAACATGAGGATGTCATTGGATTGATGGAAGAAGATCCTATCAACTTTCATCAAGCAATGAAAAGTAATAATTCTCAAAAGGGGATTGATGCTATGGATTAGGAAATAAAGTCCATGAAAGACAATGACGTTTGGAAACTTGTCCCATTACGTGAAGGTACAAACTTATTGGTTGCAAATGGATATATAAAATCAAGAGGGATTAGAAAGGTAATATGAAAAGATATAAGGCTCGTCTTGTTGCAAATGACTTTACTCAAAAGGGAAGACATCGATTACAAAGAGACTTTATCTCCAATTTCAACGAAAGACTCTTTCAAGATTATAATGGCACTCGTGGCACATTTTGACCTTGAGCTACATCAGATGGATGTAAAGACGGCATTTCTTAATGGTGACATTAATGAGACATTATATATGGTGCAACCGAAAAACTTTGTGTCAGGAGACTCAAAGAAAATTGTTTGCGAATTAAAGAAATCCATTTATGGGTTTAAGCAGGCTTCCCATTAATGGTATCACAAATTTGATGTATGCTCAGATATTTAAATAACCCTGGATAGATCATTGGAAGACAGCCAAGTGGGTTATGCGGTATTTACAGAGAACAATAGATTGCATTCTCACATACAGGAAATCAGACCAATTGGAGTTCATTGGTCATGCTGATGCTGATTTTGCTGGATGACCACATCGGGCTATGTCTTCTTGCTAGCTGGATGAGCTATATCCTAGAAGAGTGCTAAACAGACACTCATAGCTTCTTCAACCATGGCAGTGGAATTTATAACATGTTATGAGGCATCCAATCAAGGAATGTCACTGCGGAATTTTGTCACTGGGCTGCGGATTATACATGAAATTGAGGGACCACTTAAGTTATTTTGTGAATATAAGTCAGCATTCATGTATTCAAATAACAATAAGAGTTCAACAAAGTCTAAATTCATAGACATCAAATTCCTAGATGTTAAAGAAAGAGTTCAGGGTGGTTATGTTATTATAGAATATATTACGGTAAACTCCATGATAGCAAATCCATTCACTAAAGGTCTACCACACAGAGTCTTTCATGAGCACACCGCTCACATGGGTGTTGTAAATTTTGATGATATGCTAGTTTAGTAGGGGTTTGTAATTTTGGATGTTGTCTTTTGACACAATTTTGATTGTGCACATTCAAGTTTATTTCAGTATTAAAGTATTTAGTTTAGTTTTCAATCTAATTAAAGTTTTTATTTTTTAATTTGATCTCATAAGGTATTAAAGAATTAAGTAGGACCAGTTGGAAATATGCATGTTTGAATCACATTTCTTGTAATTTCCATGCTACACATCCACACTTGATCTATGTCATTTGATTATGTTGATATACATGACCATTGATGGGTTTAGTTATGATACTTGTAACAAATACCGCTTTGATCTTATATTGATAAAAATCAATGGACAAGATTGTTTAGAGATATTTTTGGTTATGATAGCAAAAGTTTTGAGCTCATAAGGCTATACACATATAAGGTAACATATGTGGCCCAAGTGGGAGATTGTTGGGAAATTATTTAATTTGTCATGTAGGTCGACATATTTAATTAAATGTGTATAAATGATATCTTAAAGTTAAGCTCAAAATTGAAGCGATCTAATAAAAAATTAAATAATTGGGTTTTGGACATCTAAACAAAGTGTGGGCCGGACTATATGTGTAGAGACCGAATTCTTTAGGGTTTATATTTGAAGATGTGCCGAATACATATGGAAACTATATATAGAGTTATGATTCTCAATTCAAATGTGAATTCTCATTCTTTATGTCATCCCATCAATAAAAGAATATAAGAATAAACATATTCAAAAGTAAGATCCATAAACCCACAATGAAGAATTAAGAAAAAAGATTGTAGCTATTAAATTGAAAAACAAGAAACCAAGATTCATTATTCAAAATACAAATCAATGGATCAATATATGTTCCATGTTAATTTTATTGGTGACTTGACATGAAGATCTTGGAAATTATTTAAAGTTTATAAAGTTTCATAAAGTTTAAGTTTCATAAAAAAATTTCTACACGCCAATTTCTTGAATGTAAATGTTGGCAGTGCTTTTGTAAATAAAGCAGTCACATTGTCACTTAAGCGAATTTGTTGAATATCGATATCGTCATTCTTCTGAAACTCATGTGTATGAATAAATTTTAGTGAAATATGCTTCTTTATGTCACCGTTGATATAACATCATTTGGATTGTGAATACAAGCAACATTGACTTCGTACAAAATTGTTAGACCATCTTTTGTTGAAATTAATCAGTATGATACTTGAATATGATGGTCATGTTCCTCAAGCATACATATTATTGGCCTGCTTCATGAATTGCAATAATTTTAAAATGATTTGAGGATAACCGAGTTGGTTCAGTTCCATAGTTAGATTATGGAACCAATTGTTTCATTTAAAAGATTCACATTAGTACTTGGTTCAATTTGATTCCCTTCGAAATCGGACCAAATCAAATCGCGTTCACTCCTAAATACAACCATTCATCTATCATTTAATGGAGAAGTCTATGATAAGAAAATACATATTTTTTACAAGTTTTGAAGAAACTTTTGATACAAACACATAACCATGCACAATTTTCACACGTCTTTGCTTGGATTTAGAAGAAGAATGAGACACAATAAAACTGATACAAAAAATCATTAAAGAGATTTGAGATTATTTTCATCTTCTTTCCATATTTAACTTCAAATTATGTTGTATCAATCGAATTTTTATTTTTGTAATCATATGATGCTCGACTAATTATATAGACACTAGGATAACTTTGAACACTATATTATAAAGTTTTGATAGTAATTTTTAGATTTTGACATTAGATATTTGTTTTGATTTGAATTACTGTTAGGATTTTAATTTTATCAATTACTTGGACATTAGTTGAATTAATATGTGAATTTAATTGACATTCGAGAGAAAGTATATGAATTATAGTACATAATAACAATTATTGTAAAGCCACATAGAGAATAGTGATATATCATTATGCTTTGCATGATTTTATGAATGTTCTTGTGGTTTAGTGTACTTTCATTAGTTTGCATCATTCATAGAGATATAGCAACACCATATATGAATATATATTTAATTCTACTCAAGAGAGATTGTAAAATAAATTACGAACATTGATCTTAAAGTCCGAATAAATGTTGTCAAAGTTTTAAATTGATATTAAAACGAAAGAATGTTGGGGGATTTGAAGTCATAGTGCTTCACACTAATTGATTTTCATTACCACTTCCTAATTAGTTAATAGTTTGATAGATAAATTATAAGTTTGTCAAAATAAATCATTGTTATAAAATTTGCCATTCTATTAGAGTTAGTGTTAATTGCAAATTTAATTAAATAGATTTCGTGAGAATGATACTAGAATTTACATCTAGTTTATTATTTGTCACGATACCTTCCACTTGTAGAATTTTAACGCAACAAAGGGTGTGAGACAATTTACTTGAGATTACGATTTTCATCACTGGAGACCAAATGAGTAATTTTAACGCACTGCGAATGTTTCTCATAATATAAATTTAAAGTACCTCTTTGGTGGGGATCCCTACTTTATTTCATCTCACTCCCGCTCGACAACAATGTTTGTGCAAATTTAGATGTGCTTAAAAATATCTTAAATTTAAATTTACTAAACATTCTTTTTGAAAAATTAAATTTTCTACTAATAAAGCTTATTCTTTCTATAGCGTGTTTGGTCCACTACTACAAAATCAAATAAAAGATGAAAAAGAAGAAATATAAATATATTTATTAATTTTTCTACTTAAAGAACTAGAAGAAAGAAATTATCGTAACAATTTCTATTATATTTGGTATGTTTGACTTTTTATAGCTAAATGATTGTAATAAGAAAATGTTAACCATCTCGTGGAGAATTAATAAGAGAACACTAATTCTTTTAATGAAATTCGAACACTAGTTTTTGATTTTGATACTTAATTTATTAGATTTATAAAAAAATATTGTGACTCTTCAACATTAAAAAAAAAAAAAATTCAAACAATTAGCATGCGAAATATGAATATCGCTTGACCGTATACAATTTTAATAATACTAATAAAAAATATATCTTGTTCAGTGTTGAATATTATTCAAATTAACAATGAGAAGTGATTTTGAAAATGATGGAAGGGTTAACCACAAGAAAAACAAGCGAAAACAAAAAACGATAAAGGCCAAAAAATGGTCGACGGCAATTACAGTGGCCATATTATTGAATTGGATGGCCGCCCAGTGCAAAAATTTGTCCGCTGGAATTTGGAAATTTGGTGTTATTCTAAAGGGTTTTTACACCCTTTTGGCTTGGCTTGGTTTTTATAATTTTGTGCTTTAGTTCATTTTTCCATGTTTGAATCCAAGTTTTGTTTGCTTAATTCAAACTTGGATTCAGGTTTATTTACTTCTACAAAATATTTGCCATAAAGCCTTCAAGCGCTAACCCCAATGGCGGTAAATATTGTTTGAGGACGATGATTCATAATCATGTTCAAACCTTCCATTTTGACAATTTCTTGTTGCTAATTTTATTTTCGTTCTTCAACAACTTTTCTTAACAATTTTAAACGATATTTTCAACATGGAGAACAAGACAACCATGGTTTCAGTAACTTGAAGATCTTTTATATCTTAAATCCAAACTTGGCGCTATTACATGAACTAACCCCATATGACATTGAAGAAATAAGGGCGAAAAGGAAGAAAAGAGAAGATGATGAATTAATATGTAGAGGATACATTTTGAACGCTCTTCCCAATCACCTCTATAATCTTTACACAAATAACACCCCGACAAAGGAGATATGAGAATCATTAGAAACCAAATATAAGACCGATTAGGAAGGTACCAAACCGTTTCTTATATCTAAGTATTTGGATTTCACGTTTTTGGATAACTTGCCTTTGTTAGAACAACATGACATAATATATCAAAGTAGTGCACTTAGAATACACGAACAAAATGGTTTAACTGAGAGAAAGAATAGGACACTAGTTGAAATGAAAAATGCTATGTTATTAAATGCTAAATTGTCATCTAACTTATGGGGTGAAGCTTTATTAAGTGCAAGTCACATAGTTAATATGATTCATTCTAAAAGATTTTATGTCTTTCCATATGAATTGTGAAAAGGGATAAAACCAAACATTGGTTATTTCAAAGTGTGGGGGTATCTTGCTTATAATATAAACACGGATCCTAAAAGGACTAACTCGAGTCCTAGAGGAATCAAATGTTCTTTTGTAGGATATTCCCAAAATCGCAAGACATATCGTTTATTAAAATTGGAAACCAATATTATTACTGAATCCCGTTAAATAGAGTTCTTTGAAATTGAAAATATTTTATCTTTATATATAATTCTCTAAGAGAACCTCAAGTGGAGATTCCTAACTCTGCAAGATCACAAATAGAAATACCTTCCGAGGATATTGAAACAAGTGAACTTTGAAGAAGTAAAATAGCTCGAAAGGAAAAAGTGTTAGGACCGGATGAATTAGACTTTCAACTTAGTTCTTTCTATTTAGTTGAGGGAAATGAGAAGAGTGTCACAGGAACTACTCCAATCAATCCTAAAGTTTATCAAGAAATAATGTCATCTAGAGATAGCACCTTTTGGAAGGAAGCTGTAAATAATGAAATTGATTCAATAATGTCAAACAACACTTGAAAACTAATTAATTTACCACCTGGATCAAAACCTATAGGCTACAAGTGGGTATTTAGGAGAAAGTACAATGCAAATGGTACTCTCAATACCTTAAAGCTAGGTTAATGGCCAATGAGTATCGATGAAAAGAAGGAATATATTACTTTGACACGTATACACTAGTTGCACGAATAATATCAATCAGGATAATATTCGCTTTAGCTTCAATCTATAATATGTATATTTATCAAATGGATATTAAAACAACATTCTTAAACAGGGATCTCAATGATGATGACTATATGGAATAATTAGAAGGTTTTATTCTACCAGAAAATGAGGATAAAGTATATAAGTTAATAAAATCCTTATGTAGATTAAAACAGGCACAAAAAAGTGTATGAAAAGTTTGAGCTAGCAATAATGTCTTTTGAATTTAATTAAAATAGTGTTGATAAATGTTTATATTCAAAAGCTTGTGATAATCATGTTGCTCTCGTTTGTTTATACGTGGATGACATGTTGATTATGAGCAATCAAATGCCGGTATAAAAGAAACAAAGAGTTTCTATCTTCCACATTTAAAATGAAAGATTTTGGTCAAGTGGATACCATACTAGGTATCAAAGTCACCAAGACTAGTGGGGGTTATATGTTAAGCCGATTACATTATGTTGAGAATGTGATTAATAAGTTCAAACACTTGAGATTTAAAAAGGCTAATACTCCATTTGGTCCAAGTTTGAAACTTGTAAAAAATTATGGAAGAGCTATAGCACAACTTGAATATGTAAGTGCTATCGGGAGTTTAATGTCTACTTTGCAATATATATGAAGACCCGACATAGGATTTACAATTAGCCCTTGTTTGGCCCCCATTAAATTAAAATTCATTTTTCTCTTTCATCTTATCAACCACACATTCTTTAATAAAATAATATTACACGTAAACCTATAAACTTTTTCGTTTGTTTTTTCAACCACACATTTTCCAAAAAAAATTACTATTCACCTCATAAAATGTGAAATGATGGAGACCTAACAGGGGCTTAGTGAACTTAGTCGGTTTACAAGCAATCCAAGTAAAGAATATTGGAGGGCTATCGGGAGGGCTCTTGGTTATTTGAAGAAAACCAAGGATCTAGGTCTCCAATATTCTAAGTTTCCGGCAATATTAAAAGGATTTACCAATGCAAATTGCATATCTAGTGTTGGTGATAATAAATCAACCTCAGGTTGGGTATTTGCCCATGGAGGAGGTGGGGTCTCTTGGAAATCCAAAAAACAAACATGTATTACTCACCAAACCATGAAATCTGAATTTGTGGCATTGGCTAAATAGGAAAAGAAGTTGAATGGCTTAGGGATTTAATGTATGAAATTACATTGGGAGAAATGAATAATTCTTCTATATCCATCTTATGTGATAGTCAAGTCACTTTAGGTAAAGCATACAATGAAGTATATAATGGTAAGTCTAGACATATGAGTTTAAAGCATGACTATGTGAGGAAATAAATCAAAGATGGAATAATTTCACTTACTATGTGAAGTCAATGAGAATTTGGTGATCCGTTCTCTAAACTTCTCATAAAGGAATTAGTGCGAACAACAACTAGTAGGATGGGGCTAAAACTCCGTAATTAAATCCACCAATGATGGCAACCCTACTTTACTATACTAACTAGTATACTTCAAGTTCAAATGGTAACAACAAGTCATTTGATAAGTGAATAGATTTAGTACTTATTTTTTCTTTTAAAATCCTATCCTAGGTTACAAGTGTTGGTTGTCACGAATAGGAGGGTTCAATTTCTATAACTCCTAATAAAATTCAGATTGAGGGATCAAGTATCTCTAAAAGTGACAAAGATACTGCAAAAACTTTACCTTTATAAACTTCGAGGTGGTGCCACTTTAATAGAGAGTTGGAGTTTCTATCTTAAAAGTTTATGAATAGGAGAAGTGCAAGGCCATAAAAACATTGAACGAGATTGTGTAGAACTTGGAACACTTGATACTTGTGTGTATGATTTCACCGGTATCTTCACAAGGCATAATAGGTTCAAACTTTCATGCTACCTAGGATTTCGATGATTACTTTGTGAGATTTATATTAAGGTTGGATTTAAATCGAAATATATCCATAATTTATTCATAAGTGTTGTTATACTTGAGTTTGTTCGTATTTTATGTTTGAACAAGTGGGGAATTGTTGAATATTGTTCAAATTAACAATGATGAGTAATTTTGGAAGTGATGGAAATGGTTAACCATGAAAAAAAAGTAAAAACAAAACGAGAACCAAAAACAGTTATGGCCGAAAAATGGCCTGGGCAGCCGCCCGGCCTTGTGTTGCAATTATAATGTCATTTTGTTGAATTGGACGGGTGCCCGATTTTGTACAGGGCGGTCGTCCAGTACAAAAAATTTACCCGCTAGATTTTTGAATTTTGGTGTCTTTTGAAGGGTTTTACACTCTTTTGGCTTGGTTTTTGCACTTTTTCGTGTATGGTGATTGTAATTCTATATATGAGTGGTTTTCATGATTGAAATCATATCACAAACATTCATCAACATCCAAAATCAAAGATCAAACCTAGTTTTTGATATTGTTCTTCAAAGATCACTTTTCAAATTTTGTTTGCTTGATTCAAACTTGGATTAAAGTTTGTTTACCCATACAAATTATTTGCTATAAAAGCCTTCAAGCACTTACACCTATGGCGGCAAATATCATTTGAGGATAGTGATTTATAAGAGTGTTCAAACCTTCCATTTTAGCGATTTCTTGTTGTTGGTTTTATTTTCTTGTTTTCCATCGACTTTTCTCAACAACATTCATTGACGGCGATCACTCCTGACCCAACTAATACAAGGATCACTGCTACCCTTAATTCGTCAGAATCACACGGTGAACTTTTTCGACTGTCCTTTTTCCCCCATATGTTGTTGCCTACATTTTCAGTTTGTTTCATCTCTGTAGCATACTCTCCTTTTAATTTCTCGCTTTATGAATAAAAGCATAAACTGTAGAACTTTAATAATAAATAATTGGTTGCCCGGGAATTCGCAATGCATTTTTACTGTAAGCTTTACGATTGCTATGCAACTATTAAAATAGAGTGAGTGCACTGGCACTACCAAAAGATTTCCCCATCTCCCTTTCTTCATGTCATGCACTAAAACATGAAACCTCTACAACAAAAATTCTGCAAAAATAAAGTGTGGGTTTTTGGTCGAAAAGTAACCATTATATTCCCTTTAGATTAAACTAATTGAAACATGGCAAATAGACCACTTCTTTGTTGTGAGGTATTTAGTTTATGTTCTTTTTCTGTACACATGTTCATAAAGTTTCGTATTATAAATAATATTCATATTTTGTTAATTATTTCAAATATATCCTCACTCCCTTTAAAAGTGGAACTACATTATTTTTTACATGAATTTCTAACCCATCCAGATATTTTCATCAAAGTATTCGAAGTTGACGAGAGTTAGACTATAGTTCTACATTCGTTTATTTGGTTGCAAGTCGTTTTCTTATCTTCTAAGTGGAAAGTAGGTTTCTATCACCACCACCATCACAACCAAGCACTATAGCTATAAACCACCATCGAACTCGTGCACCACCAGTCCACCACACAATTTTGTCACCAAATCGAAAAGGAAAAAATCAAGTCTAACTGTCTAAGTCACCACAAAAACCACCATCGCCATCAAAATTGATAAACATCACCTCTACCTAATCTACATCATTGCTATCACCATACCACCACCACTACTAAAATCACAATCACCACCATAAAAATTAGCACCCAAATCTGATCTCGTCATCACTATCATTACCATTACCATTACCACCATAATCTCGCAGCATAGTTGACATACCCACCATCCATTGATATTACAACCACCATCGTTGGAATTTGAAGTTAAAAATCTAAATGATCATTAAACGACCAGGACAAGGTACTGGGTTTCAGGTTACCGGTCGAACCGATGGGTCAATGATCGGACCGGTGAGTCATTGCATAATAATCTATAAAAAAAATGTTGTATGAAAAAAAATTTATGCAAAATTATTATTTTTAAATTATTTTTCACTAATTAATTAGGTCTATAAAATAAAGTAAAATATTTAACTAAATTTTTTATAAAAATAGTTTTAGAAAAATTAATATTTTTAATATATATGATTCATTGGTTACATATAACTTATTACACATAAAAAACACGAAAGTATTCTACAGCTTTAATGGTGAGGAATTAGTTGTTTTACTTAGAGGTCCAATGTTCAATTCATTGAATAAAAATAATTTTGAAAATCGGTAAACCGGTCGATTTAACTCAATCAAAACCGTCGATTAACTCGGTCAAAGCCGGGTTTTGACCAAGTCATGTACATTCATATTAAATTAATCTATCCGACCCGGGTCACCGGTTCCTAGCCCAACCGGCCGGGCCTGACCGGTTTTTATAACTATGACTACAATGCCACCTAAATGTCGGGCCGATTTTTATAATTATGACTACAATGCCAACTAAATATGATGCTCAGCATAAATTAAGTATTGATACTTAGGAAATCAAATATCTGTGTATGTGTGTATATATATATATATCCCAGTAATATAAAAGAGGTACTGTTTATATTGGACGTGTTGGAACCTCCTATTGTCAACCTTGAATACACCGTTTGAGGATTTCCCCATTTCTTTCCATTTCATTTCTACACTTTCTCTCTTCCTCTATGTAGAAGAATAAACATTACACAATATAACCCATAAACACTGCAATTTTGTTAACTGTTATTCAGTTGATTTGGTTGATTGAATAATTGTTGTTCGTCAATGGCATCGCAAATTGTGAGACGACTTGCCCGTAGCCTACTTGAGGGATCTCCTCGTCCTCCTCCCTAAACCCTAGCTTTTTCAATCGGAGCTTCTCCTCAGAATCCAAGCCGATCCGCGCTACTCTCTTCCCCGATATGGTACGGTTCTGAAATCACTGAATTCGTCAAACATGTCCATTCACGCTTATCAATCTGACTATATGTACATCGTTCATTATCCACTTAATGTTTTTTCCCGTGTAGCTGAGTGATCTGTGAAAGAATGTGGTTTTGACCCTTGATGTGTTTCATTGGGTTTTTTGGAGAGAGGTCTTTTTTTTTTTATATAGAGTACCTGGCATTTCCTGTAGAATATGGAGGCGGTTCGGAGCTTTTGAAGGTGATATTGTAGAATCTTGGTGCTGGATAGCAATCTTTTACTCAAGGTTTATTGTACTTTTTCTGAAATTTTGTTTGGAGCCTATGCGTATATCTAAAGTGATGGTTTTTTTATCTTAATGTTTATTAGTGCTTACAATCATTTGGCATTTGTTGTTGGAAATTTAGCCTTCATAAAGTTTTAAGGGAGCCTATGAGTCCTTTTTAATCTTTATACATAAGCATGTAATGGGCTATCTTTATTGTGTGTTCTGTTTTTCAGGTTGAATTCTTTCTCTCTCCTATTTATGTTTATTTTTGCTGAGTTAACTAACAGAGAATATAGTTGCTGAATGTTCAAATTTTGTAGCTTCTCATCTGAATTGGTGATAGAATTATTGTTCAGGATTTAGATTTTTTTAGATGAAATAGCCATTTCTGAAAATGAAAAGTAAAAAAGTTTAGCACCTATTCCATAGTGATGTCTTGCTTGTTTCTTTTTTCTTATTGGTGTGCTTTTGCTCTTTTCTAAAATATCTATAATATTATAATCTTGTTTCATGTTGGGGTTTGAAGGACATCTAATAAAAGGTCAATGTGGTGCTTTCATTTCTACCCTCCTTGTAAAGACATGTTAATCAAGGCTGGGAGTAAATGAACTAAAACCATCAGCACTTGTTATTTATTATTGAGAATAGTGACTTTGTTAATTCTTGGATTAAATAAATAAAGGTTTCTAGGCGTTGAATATTTTCTACATATGTGCTGAGGAGTATCTGAAATGAATACCTTGTTTCTCTTTTTCTATATTCTCATTTCTGCTCAAGGTACTCGGTGGATGAATTGGTAGAATACATTATATTGGGTTCAAGAACTTGCACCTTCATTGGTTACACTCTTTTTCCTCTTGGATGAGATATAAATTTTGCCCTTTTATTGATGAATTTAAGTTTTTTTCTTCATATTACAGCTCTCACCATGCAGTAAAATTGCAATTAGTGCTAACACCTCTTGTTTCTAATGTAGTCAAATCCACTATTGGAGGCATTTGGCAATGGAAGAACTGTTAGAAATATTAAGAGTATTGTTGAATCATTGTAAACAAACTCGTTAAGTCTTTCTGTGAATGATATCAAATCCTATAAAGAAGGAAAGATTTGAGACCAATACCTATTAGACAGCCCATTGTACACTTTTAGCTCCTTCCATATTGTTCTGTATTTCCAAATATATGTACAATTGGTTTAATATAATTATAAACACAACCTCATGCTACCATCAAGCAGAGGAAAGCCACAATATTGTCAGAATATTTTATGTTATTCTTTCTTTGCTGGGTTTCTAAAACCTTATCATGGTATCCGTTTAAAGCTACTACGGATTAACATCCTCGCATCAGCCATGGAGAAATCTTCTTCTTCCTCCATTATGTCCCTTAACTTCAATACGATGGTCCACATGCTCACCATCAAACTCACCTCTACCAACTATTTGTTGTGGAAAAATCAAATCATCCCTTTATTCGCAAGTCAAAATTTGATGGGTCATCTTGATGGATCTCTCTGCGTTCCTGCAGCCACCATTGTTGATAAAGACAATAAGAGTGTGTACAATCCAGAGTACACTGCTTGGCTACAAATTGATCAACTTGTGGTCAGTTTACTTATCTCTTCCTTGTCTGAGGAAGCCATGAGCCAATTTATTGGATTAACTACCTCCCACGAGGTATGGGTTGCTCTTCAAGAGTGTTTTTCTCATGGATCCAAAAGCAAAGAACTACAGTTGAAGGGTGATTTGCAGCTCATGAAAAAGGGCACTCATTCTGCCATTGAATATGCTCGAGAATTCAAAGCTCTCTGTGACCAGCTCATTGCAATGGGACGTCTAGTTGACGATACTGACAAGGTTCATTGGTTCCTCTGTGGCTTGGGACCTAAGTATTCAACATTTTCCATCACTATGTTGTCTCTCACTCCGCTGCCCACTTTCAAAGAAGTGGTTCTTGCCAAATCTCTGAAGTCTTCATCTCATCCGCTAGCCTCTTTTGTTGCTCAGCGTGATAATCGCTCTTTCAATAATCATGGAACAAACAATCGAGAGGGACGTGGAAACCAGTATAATCGGGGTAATTAAAATTTCAAGAATGGTCAGCGTCGTAATTATGGCTCTTTCAAGAACTCATCTTCCAACTCTAGCTCTTCCACAAGATTATCTCTGTTTTTTTGTTAGATATGTGAAAAGCATGGTCATTCAGCTCGTGCTTGCCCAGAACGCTATGGTGACTCTTCCCTTGTTGCTCACATAGCCGAAGCACTCTCTTCTTGTTCCTTGCAGGATGGTCTATTTAAAACATCTGAGTGGTATACTAATAGTGGAGCTTCGGCTCATATGACAAACAATCGAGGTGCTCTTGATACCTCTACACCCTATTCTGGACCAGATAAGGTGCAAGTGGGCAATGGGGCTTCTCTTTCCATCTCTCGCTTGGGTTCTATTTCTCTCTCTCCTTCTCTTAAACTTTTTGATGTTTTGGTGGTTCCTGATCTTACAAAAAATTTGCTTTCCATCAATAAACTTACAAAAGATCTTTATTGTTCCATTACCTTTATTGACACTGGCTTTACAATTCAGGATCGCCGCACAAGGGAGGTGTTGGGAACTGGCCAATGTAAAGATGGTTTATACACCATTGACAGTGGACAGAAAGCTTTTCTTACTCGCTTATAGAGACATCAACTTCAAGCACCTTTTTCATTGTGGGATGCTCGCTTAGGGCATGCTTCTCCACGTGTTCTTGAGACCTTGCATAAACTTGGTGTTATTTCTTTGAATAATTTTCCTAATAAATTGCCCGCTATATGTCATGGATGCTAACTTGGTAAAAGCCATCGGCTTTCTTTTGATCTTAATAAAAAGAGGAGTACTTTTCCGCTTGAGTTAGTTCATTGTGATCTTTGGGAATCATATCTCGTTGCTTCTATCACTGGTTATAGGTTTTATGTTTTGTTTGTGGATGATTTTTCGCGTTTTTCATGGTTCTATCCTCTTCATTCCAAGTCTGAATTCTATGATGTCTTCATTCGTTTTCAATCTTTTGTACAAAAGCAATTTACATGCACCATCAAATCTTTTCAGTGTGATGGTGGTGCTAAATTTACAAGTGCTAAATTTCAAGCACATTTCTCTGCCTGTGGCATCCAACAGAAAATTTCTTATCCTCACACTCCAGCCCAAAATGGTCGTGCTAAGCGAAAGCATCAGCATATAACTGAATCTGGCCATTTTCTCATGTTCCATGCCCAAGCTCCATGTTCTTTGTGGGTTGATGCTTTCTCTACTGCTGTGTATATCATTAATCGGCTCCCAACTCCAACTCTTGATAGTAAATCTCCCTATACAATTCTGTATGGTAAGCATCTTTCCTATTCTTTCTTTCGCACATTTGGATGCTTATGTTATCCCTGTTTGCGCCCTTATGCTGAGCATAAGCTAGCACCTAAGTCTATCCCTTGCATTTTCATTGGTATAGTCCACTTCACAAGGATTTTCGATGCCTGGACAGGTCTACCGATTAGGTTTATGTTTCCGTCATGTGATATTTGACGAGACTTCATTTCCCTTTGCGGGTCATGTAAAAAAGACTATTGGCCAATATCTGATTTTGTAACCTTTTGTGACTCTGACCCCCCTATCCCATCGTCTTCTTCTAGTTCTTTGGCTTTTGCAGATACTCATTTATCGTCACTGGTACATCGCCCATGCCCTCTTGATGATCCTGAACCACTTGTGGTCTTGACTCCTCCAAACAGCGTTTCTTCTACTCCTCAAGACACTATCCAAGAGCCTGCCACTCCTATTATTCAGGATCCTTATCTGAAGACTCCAATAGTTGCTTCAGCACCATCCCCACCTCGTTCTTCGTCTGCTTCAGTATTGAATCAACATCATATGGTTACCCGAGGGAAAGCTATAATTTTAAAGCCTAAGGCCTACCATGCTCTTAATGGCTTACCAGAGACCCCTTTATTTCAGTCATTACTTGCTCTCAAAGAGCCACGAGGGTTTAAGTCCGCTACAAAACAAAACATCCTGAATGGATTGCTGCCATGGATGAGGAAATTCAAGCTCTTTACACAAACCAAACTTGGGTTTTAGTTCCTCGTCCTTCTGGTAAAAATGTAATTGAATGTAAATGGATCTTCAAGACCAAATTATTACGTGATGGCTCGGTGGAGTGCTATAAAGCACGCCTAGTGGCAAAAGGTTATACTCAAGGCCCTGGCTTAGACTTCGATGAGACCTTTAGGCCTGTTGTTAAAGTCTCTACAGTACGGCTCATGCTTTCCGTTGTTGTAACTCATGGCTGGCCACTTCGACAACTCGATGTAAAGAATGCATTTCTTCATGGGCAACTTACAGATGAGCTCTTTGTGGAACAACCCCCTGGTTATGCTGATAATCGTTTTTCAGATCATGTCTGTCTTCTCAGAAAGGCCATTTATGGGTTGAAACAAGCTCTACGTGCTTGGTTTCAACGATTTAGCTCTTACCTTCTTTACTTGGGGTTCCTTTGTAGCAATGTCGACTCCTCCTTATTTACATTGCATAGAACTGATGGAGTTCTCTATCTGCTGGTTTATGTGGACGATATTGTTGTCACTAGCAGCAATTTCATTATGCTTGATTTTTTCATTAAACAGCTTAGTACTGAGTTTGCTATAAAGGACTTGGGTGATTTGCACTATTTCTTGGGCATCGAAGTTCAGCATACTTCTACTGGTTTGTTCCTCACACAGACTAAGTATGCACTTGATCTCCTCCATCGCATAGGCATGGATGAATGTAAACCAGTTTCTACTCGTATGGTGGTTGGTCAACGTCTTTCTAGTGAAAGTACTTATCGCTCACTTGTTGGCACTCTCCAATATTTGGTGATTACGCGACCAGATCTTGCTCATAACGTTAACATAGTCTGCCAGTTTATGCATGCACCCACTGAAGATCATTATCGGACTGCTAAACTTATTTTGCGTTATGTGAAAGCCACTCTCACCTATGGCTTGAATATTTATGCCAATAGCTCTCTTTCTATAATAGCCTACTTCGATGCTGACTGGGTGGGCTGTCTAGATACTCGTCGTTCTACTTCGGGCTTTGCAGTGTTCTTTGGTCGTAATTCGGTCCCTTGGAGCGCTAAAAAACAACCAACTGTTTCTCGATCAAGTGCAGAATCAGAATATCATTCGCTGGCCTCTACAGCAGCTGAAGTGACTTGGCTACCTAACTTGTTTCATTATCTTAAGATTTCAATTTCTGGTCCAATCACCATCTCGTGTGACAACAAGAGTGCAATTTTTATGTCAGCAAATCCAGCGTCCCAACCTCGTTCCAAACATATTGCCATTGATTATCATTATATTCGTGAACAAGTGGCTGCTGGTGTAATCAAGGTTTAATTAATTCCCTCAAATCTGCAAATTGCTGATGTGTTTACAAAGAGCTTGTCCCACTCTCATTTTAATTTCCTACGATCCAAGCTCACTGTTTCTCCTTCATCCACAGTCAGCTTAAGGGAGGATATTAACAGTAATGCTGAATTATTGCAAACAAACTCATTAAGTCTTTCTGTGAATGATATCAAATCCTATAAAGAAGGAAAGGCTTGAGACCAATACATATTAGACAGCTCATTGTACACTTTTAGCTCCTTCCATATTGTTCTGTATTTCCAAATATATGTACAATTGGTTTAATATAAATATACATACAACCTCATGGTACCATCAAGCAGAGGAAAGCCATAATATTGTCTAAATATTATATGTTATTCTTTCTTTGATGGGTTTCTAAAACCTTATCAAGAAAGGGTAAATCAAGATATTGTCTATGGCTTTTTATATCAAAAATCCTTTATGTTCTCTCATAAAGTGAAAACCTATTAAGTTTCACTATTTAAGTTTATTATTTGACACTTTTTGAGTTACAAGCTATCTTAATCAAAATTTGCTATGTTTCCTCAGTTACATCTGTGTTGTTTCATTTGGTTTTTGTGTGAACATTTTAATTATTTGTGGGAAACTTGTACAGTTTTATCTTCATTCCTTGCATCTGAAAGACTCTTGACGATGATTCATGTTTCCATTTTTATGTTAAAATTGATATACGATAGTTGTGGTCATGACGGAGCGAAGACTTTGGAAATTACTATGTATGAATATTTTACCAAACACCGTCGCATAGAACATAAACATTCAGCCTTCATACCGTGTCTTGATGTTGAAAAACCAAAATAACCGATTTATTTGCCACTAGAGGTGCGAAATTTTTCCGTAGTTATGTTCTAAAATCTTATCTATCTTTGCTTTTCTTTCACAACTCCTTAGCAGCTGTTCCTCTTGTATTTCAGTTTTGAGTTTTGAATTCATTTTGGGTTTTGTATTTTGAGTGTCCATTTTGAGATGGTTGAAAATGTGTTCTTTTTGGTATTTTGAATTTTTTTTTTCGAAAATTAAAAAGTGGAAAACCCGTTCTCTTTCTTTCTCTCTCTCGTCTCTTGTCTTCATCTCTCTCTTCTTCCACTCCTCTATGTCGACGAACAGTAACGGTGTCACGATCGGTGCGTGGTGTGCGACNATTTTGAGATGGTTGAAAATGTGTTCTTTTTGGTATTTTGAATTTTTTTTTTCGAAAATTAAAAAGTGGAAAACCCGTTCTCTTTCTTTCTCTCTCTCGTCTCTTGTCTTCATCTCTCTCTTCTTCCACTCCTCTATGTCGACGAACAGTAACGGTGTCACGATCGGTGCGTGGTGTGCGACAGTGGTTGGTTATGGCTACGATCGTCGACGGTTTCGTCTCTCTCTCTCTTTTTACTGTAGCGGTGGTTGGTTGTGGCTGTGGCGGTGGTGTGTGGTCGTTTTGGGTGCGTGGTGTACGATAGTGGTGTGGTGCAGGTTGTGGCTATGGCGGTGGTGTTTGGGTACGTGGCTATGGCGATGGTTTTTGGATGTGGCGGTGGTTGGGAGCTGTGGTGTGGTGATGGTGTTTGGGTGCGTAGCTGTGGT
>CAIGRP010031725.1:0-10935 GCA_903798385.1 Fraxinus cuspidata
AAAATTATTACTTTCATGGACAATTATCATACAAAATCTAGTCAAACCAGACACCAAACTTTCAATATTTTTCAAGTGAAAAATTATACCAATCAAACACAATTAATTACAATTCCCAGTAAAACAATTTTTAGGCAGTTCAATTCCCTGAAATTTATTTTCTTTCCACCCATTTTCCACATTCGCAATCAAACGGACCCTAAGTGAAGATTTGGCTAGAAAATAATATAATTTAGAATTTATTTAAACGATAGGGGTGACCAAGTTAATGGTCAATGATTCTTGAGATCAAATGGCAACAACAAAGAGAATCAAAAGGATGAAAAAATTCAAAGTTGTACAATAACATGTTTCAAGTGATATGATTGAAAAGAAATGAGTGTACTGATATGAAAATCAACGTTATTATCATCAATACATCAAGCTGTCATTTCTTTAACGTTCAGTACGTCTCTTTTTCATACACTAAAATATGTCAAACCCTGATTGTTTTATCTTATTTTTTGTTAGACACGTATTTTACCATGTAGTAAAATATATCAAATTGACACTTTTTTACCTTTGCCTCAACGAAATAAGATAGACACGTATTTTACCATGTAGTAAAATATATCAAATTGACACTTTTTTACCTTTGCCTCAACGAGTATCATTTATCTTCCACACGTTCGAACTATAAATGATCCCATTTGTCATTCCATGTAAAAGTAAGATGCATATACTTTATTCAATTAAAAACTCTATAGAATTGTGGCCAATATACAACTTAAGCTTAGATATTTTGAACTTCACATTATAATCGTTCATTAATCATCCGTTTGAACTACATTATTTTTTCATTCTCATTCTTCTATTCATTTTCAACCACATCACATCAATAATTTTTCCTTCTTTTTTCGGTCACATATTCCTCATCACATTAAACAAAAAAATACATTCTTGAACTAAAAATGTGCACCAAATAGGAGCTGAATCATTTTTTTTCTTGGACAATCGATAAGATGATTTTTTTTTTCAAATCTTTAATGATTGACGACTAAACATGGATCTCTCGATAATTTTGAGCTAGCACTCTATATTAACTTAAAAATGCATTCATACCCTAAAACTCGAGAACATACATAATGCAATGGATATGTTCATTTCTTGCCATTTAAGCTAATTATGACCTGTCCTTTTCCATATCTTCATAAACCCCACGTGGGTTCTACCTCATGTAATCATTTTGACTAAACGAAAGAGCTTCACTAATCACATGGACTTGGAATCTCCTAAATATTCCCTTTTTAAGTTAATAATTAGACCAAACACTCTTTTACCATACCCTGTATTCTGGACTATTGTATGTCTGCCTATGCTTAAAAGAATTGTTTACCAGTAAATAGATAAGCATTAAAGTTGGCAGTATTTTAAACGAAGAAAATTAAAAATAAGTAAATTACTTTTTTTTCACATTAATATGAAAGTTACTTTCTACTGAGTCAGTTTGATAGAAATGGTGGAAAGAAAATGAATTCCAGAGAAAATAATTGCCTATAATTTGTTTTTCAGAGAATTGTTAATTAAGTGTGTTTGATTGGTAAATTTTCTACCCTGAAAATTCTAAAATTTTGGATCTTTTTGTGTTCGTTTAGTTTTTTTTTACATGAAAATTGTCCATTAAAGTGATAATTTTTTCCACAAATGGTTATAAAATTTGTTTTCATTGTCAAAAAGTAAAAAACAAAAAAAAAAAAAAAATATATATATTTGCAAGAAAATAATTTTTTCATCAAAATTTAGTATTCGTTTGTCTTTGTTTTATATGAAAATTGTCCATTAAAATGATTTTATTTTTTTTTACAATTGGTTATAAAATTTGTTCAAATTGTGAAAAAAAAGGTGGAAATCTGTTTTCCCACCAAAATGGTGGAAAAATCAATTCCACAATATTGTAGAAAATGTGCACGTGGAGCGAAGTGAGAAAAACTTTTCTATGCCAAAAAATAACTATCAAACAAGCCAATACATATCATGGCTATCAAACATAGCCTCAGTCATTGTTTGATTTTCATCATTTTCAAAATATATTTTTCTTCATCTTCTTTTTAATCACACATTATTCAATAATATTTTATATAAAAAACCAAAATTTTTTCCTTACACCCTGTTTAAGCCCCATTTTTTGTTGAGAATGTATCTTAAAATAGTAAATTGATGGAGAATGTATAGTTAATAAATAAGAAAAAAATTTGAATTTAGGGTGTCATGTTATTTTATTGAAGAATGTACGATTGAAAAAAAGAGAGAATTATTTTGAGAAAATGTGGATCGAACGATGGCTTATTTTTTAACTACACAATCTTCATCAATCTATAATTTCAAAATGCATTATTAAAAAAAAATGGGGATCAAACATGCCCTTAAAATAAGAAAAAGAAATTACTTTTTTTTTATCTAATATATTACGAAAAGTACTTTACTTTATAATTTTTCAGGCTTAGCCAAACACGTTCTTGATTATTGGAATGTCGGCATGATCGTGAACATTGAAGTCGGAGTACATGTAGACTAATATTATCGCATGTGACACTTTGTGTTATATATCTCATTCATTATTACCACTATACTGCTATTTGCTAGATCTTGATCCCACAATATATATATACCCGTATGATAAGGATTAAAATTTAAATTAAAGTTAACAATTAATTTTAATTACGTATTTTATGAGAATCATAACTTTTCAATCACAAATTTCATCAAATTTTATCAAAATATACTAAAAATTTAATTTTAATTCCTACCAAACATGAGCTAAGTGTATAAAAAAAAAAAATACTAACGTCTTAATAGATATCTAGTTTAACGATATTTTTTAAGGTTACCATTGGTACACCGTAGTGAATATATGAAGGATAGAAATATGAAGATTGTATTAAAGTGAATTGGACAATATTTGATATTGCACCACTTTTAAGATAAATGCATAAATATTAAAGAAAAATATCTGATAATCCGTTTGCCTATATTTTTATAAAATAAAAAGTAACTTTCTCTACAAATATGTTTTGGAAAATTTACTTTTTTATTACTTTTAAGCAGTAAAATTTCTTTTTTTTAAGAGTAATTCTTGAGTTTGGGACAAAACAAGAAACTTACTATATCTAACTTTGATTAACAAAACAAAAAAATATTTATTTTGAATCCTAACTAATTACTTATATTTAATTTTACTTATAAGTGATATTTCACTTGTATGTACATTATTCACGCATAAGTAAATTTAATATAAGTAGTATGATTCAACTAAATTATTTTACATTATTTATGATCAATGAATTAACATCTCAAAGAAACGTATTATTTTAATCCATTTTACCAAACGACAATCCCATTAGTTTAATTTAGGTATTGTTTGATATTGTAAATTTCACATAGAAAAATCTCATTTCCTTTCTCTATTGGCTTTTTATTAGAGTTCTTTATCTTACATCCATCTTTAATATCTAAAATGAATAATTTTTTTTAATGAATATTAAAAAGAAATCTTAGGCAAGGAGGGGCATAGCTTCTTGCGAGATTCCCATGAAAAGGAAATGCTTATAAAGAATGGTCTGAGATAATTCGTCATAAACATGTGTTTAGATAAGATTGACAATAAAATAATAAAATTTTAAGTTTTATCAATCTTCCGACCAAATATATCATTCTTGTCCAACTTCCATTAAAATCTTGAATTTTTGTACATATTCGTCCCATCCATCAATCATTTATAAAATACACTTGTTCTATTGTCTATATAATTATTGTATTGCATAAATTCACTTAGAAATCGAACGGTTCCAAAATGGTTAAGATTTGATTAGGAAATGGATTTACTTGTTTGTCTAGTTATACTATTTCCTTGCCTTTTGACAAAAGAACGTGTTTGAAGCATTTAGCGTCAAGAATTAGGCGAATACACATATATTACCTACAACTTGGGACAATCAATTTATTTTCTCTCTAAAGATGACCCAAAATTGGCTTAGAATTTTTACATGGAATAATTATCACCTAAAAAGTGAGTAATCATTTTAGTAGTCAATTACAACTTTAACTCACAAAGAAAAGGAAGGAGAGACGTTTAGCCAATGTTCGATTCACATTATTTCTAAAATCATTTTCTCCCAAGCTCATTTTCAAAAATTCTACTTTTTACCACAAATTATCCAAAAACTCAGTGTTACAGAACTCGTTTTGATGTAATAATGAGCATCAAACGGGAGATTAAAAAGATGATGCCTTGCATCCATTAAGAAGAAGAGCTTGGTAATATTTTCTACCCCAACTTGTACTAAGTAATAATATAATAACAATGACAATTATGAAAGTACAAAACATAATTGACTCTGTTGAAACCTTAGCGATCCATTAAACAAAGAAACCTAATTAATTACCCGCCAACGTAAGATAATCCATTCTATTCTTCCTTCATATACAAATCTCCTCTCCTCTCACATAACACTACACGCATTTGGATTCTCGTCGCTAAATATTTGGGGTGCATGGTACGGTCCATACGCATGTGAATGGTATTGAAACTGGTCGCCCATTTGACCCGGCCCGTACATAGACGGATATGGATTCCCAATTTGGACCTGCATTTTGTTCTCTCCTCCACCCCCTTCCTCACCGCCACCATCCTTCCCCTTACCACCACCACCACCTCCACCTTTCCCCTTATTCCCACCACCTTCTTCATCGCCACCACCTTTCCCCTTATCACCACCGCCGCCGCCTTTCCCCTTATCACCACCGCCACCGCCTCCTTCCTTTTTGGGAGGCAGAATGTCAACATCTTTCTTCAAATGTTTCTTCAGAGTCTCAGCTAGAGCCTTCATGTCCATTGCTCCAGTCACCGTCACCAAATCCTTCTGTCTGTCTATTTTCATATCTTCATACCCTGTAACGCCGTCAAATGTCTCCGTTAACCACACTTGAATACGAGGACTAAAAACTAACAAGGATTTTGATAATCTCACCCTTTGTTTTGGTCACAATCCTGCGGATTTTCTGTATGCATCCCTCGCAGTGTAAGTGCACTTTCAAAACCGCAGTCGTCACAGACGGCTGTAAACAAATTAATGCTTTTTAATTACCAAATCAACTTAATTTGAAAGAAATTATGAATTTGCCAACGTGGCACATCTGAATAGACTATGAACACGAGGGAGTTACGTAAATTTAATGAAAGAATAATTCAAAATTGAATTCATGACGTGAAACGTCGAAGCTAACTGCACCAAACAAAACCCAAACTGCTCAATGCTAACGTGCGCTAGCTGCCACATGGTTTTTGCGTTCTTTTTGGAATAATTAATGTGTAATTCATAACCAACCCAAACAAGAGAAAATAAAATAAAAATAAAAGATACTTTTAATTGACTGAAAACGAATGGAATATGCATTGAATGTGAGACGTCAGGTGCTAAACTGCGCAGGGCGTTCATCACGAAAAGACAAGAAAAAAATCTGAATACGAATACAGATAAGGAAAACAGTGGCAATATGGAGTAAATGAAATTACCTTCTTGTCCTTGAATATTTTGTCTTCACTTTTATTCTTGCTATTTTTGTCTCCTCCTCCATTTTCTTTGTCTTTTTCATTCTTCTCTTTATTGTTGTCGTTCTTTTTGGGTTGTCCCGGTGAAATCAGTTCCACTTTTTTGTGAGTTTTCTCCTCAACTTTTTCCCGGAGTTTCGCCGGATCGAATTCCCCGTTAACAGTAATCTTATGAGAGTCGTCAATGGTCAAAGACTTCACACCTTTTTTCACACACAGAAAACCCAAAAAAATTATTCAAGTGCAAAGTTAAAAGAAAAGATACAGAAAGTGAGACGAAAAAAATTGTAAACCCAGAAAAAAGTAGAAAATATGGAAGGAAACCCAGAAAAATAATAATTGTAGAGACAAATAGATCCAGATTCTAAAAGAGTTTCATGGTAAAATAGAAAAAAAAATCCAGAAAAATATTTTGAAAGTTGACTGAGAAAATATTATAATAAAAATCCAGAAAAATATTTTGAAAGTTGACCGAGAAAATATTATAATAAAAGTGAAAACGGAGTAACTACCCAGGAAAATATATTGAGAAGGAAAACCTAGAAATTATTCTGAAAAAATTATAACAAAAGTGAGAGATTAGAGAAGAAAATGTTTATCTGTACCGTCAAAAGAGCGAATGCATTTTATTAATTTGGATGCGCAGCCATCACAGTGCAAATCAGCCTTCAAAACCGCAGTGATATTATCATTTCCTCCATTGTCTTTCTTCTTGTTATTACCATTTTGATTCTTCTGCTCTGCTTCATTGTTTTTCTTGTTCTTCTGTAAAACTCACAAACAAAAAGGAACAAAAAAAATCATCAGTTGAATAAGTTAAAAGGGGAAAAATAAGAACAAACACCAAGAGAAGTCCATGATGAATCTGAAACTTCTTACCGCGCCCATTTGTGAGAAAATATAATTGTTTTTTGGGATCTGAAACAGAGTGAGGAACGGTGCATTGAAAAGGTATTTATGCACAGAAGTTGGAGAAGATGGAGTAGTGGTGCTGTGTGTGTGGACCCCGCATGATGAGTTGTGATGTACTCAAAAGAATGGTTTGGCCTTTTAATTCCTTTCCTCTCTCTTTCGTAATTGAACCTTTTTATGACTTTTTTCTTTCTTTTTTTTTTCTCTTTTTTTTTTTTGGTGTGCGAGCTAAGCTTCAATAAGAAGAATAAAAATTTAAGTTCAACAAAAAATTAGGACGAAATTCCTCTATTAGTACGGTTTTGGTCCTATTACATTTTTCGCATTCAATGTTAACTAGAACTTAGCATGGTTGAGTTGGGGGTGATTTTGAGTTTATCTCGAAATCGAAACTAATTTGATCAATTTGGGTAAATTTTAACTCAAATCGACTCAATCCAACCGTTGAAACCGAACAGAACCGAACCAAACCAATCGATTTGAACATTAGTGCACGTTAAAAAAAGTTGCCTACCTATTTTGGAATAAAAAATTTGCTTTCCGATATATATATATTAATAAAATGCCGATTTTCCCAAAACATCGTGTATAGATACTGGTAGTTACTAACAAAAAAATTAAACCAAAAATGAAAAGCAATGCTACAATCTAAATTTGAAGTTTACATCAAGCACTTTTTCTTCTCTCTTTCTTTTCTTTTGATATTTGGAGTTTTGAGATTGGTTGCTTAAACTGAAACCAATCGGGCCTGACTTTTCAATAGTTAAAATTAACCAAACCAATCGAAATTTTTGTTCAAATCAAACCAAACCGACCTGGTTTGAGTTGTTCGGTTTGATCGATTTTTCTATTTTTTTGCCTAACCCCTAATGTTAACATTATGAAATGAAGCAAGTTGAAAACTAAGGAATCAAAATCACACTCGTTGAAAAGTTGGTTGTGGTACGCGTACATAACAATTTACATAATAATTTATCAACAAATGATGTGACGAGATTTAACTAAATCAAAATCTCATCAATTAAATAACCTTTCTACTTACATTTTGACACCTCGTCATTATGTAAAATATTATGTAAACAGCTATGTACAAGAAGCATTTTCCTTGAAAAGTTTAGGAAGTGTGACCCTAATGTTTTCTTTTCTTTTTAAGTGTCCCACACAAACTTGTATCATCGGTCTTTGACCTATTCTTTCATTAGCAATTTTCATTCAATTTTTTAAAATGAAGCAAAGTGGTCAAGTTTCTTATTTTAGTTGCATAATTAGTAACTGGAATTGTCAATTATCCATTAGATTTTTAGGGTAACTAGTAAAACAATTGTCTCATTTAATTTTTTAGACACCAAACCAATTGAAAAAACAAAAACAAGGTTTGTAAAGTTTGTTGTGTGTGAAACTAACGAGAAATTGACAATTTTCATTTTTAAGGTTTGGTCGTGCATCTGCAACGAAAAGATGAGGATGAACTTGCTATTTTTAAAGATGAGGGGACCAACTTACTACTTAAACAATAGATTGGGGATCAGCGAAAATGAGATCTGGGATCCCAAATCTTTACTTTGCACAAGTAGGACCTTAACCTTTTTAATTAGGATTTGCAAATTCTACAATTTCCCAAAAAAAAACAAAAAAAAAAAAAAGTTGTTTTAGTCACATGAATTTTTAATGGTCGAACCATAGCCATCAAGTGCACTCGATCATTCACCCGAGCAAGACACCAAGTCAACGGCCTTTACTTCAATTGAGGATCACTGGTTGAAACGACAACTCATTGTGTAATGAAAATTTTTAGTTAATTAAACCCCTTTTTGAGATCCATTATAATGAGTTTTTTGGGAATAATGTATCTTAGAATAGTGATTTTTTTTTTTTAAGAATATGTGGTTTAAAAAGACAAAAAATTGGATTTACGCATAATATTATTGTATTAAAGAATATGTCATTAAAATGAGGAGAGATAAAAATGTATTAAATTATAATATAGACCAAACAAAGACTCGTATATTTTTATTATTTTTTAAGATTAGAGTCATTAGATATTGATAGAAGAATTTGTTGAAGAGGGACTAAACTTGAGAGAGGCAATGGGAAAATGGTCAGCTTTACTATTTTTTTAAATAGGCCTCAAGCAGTAAATAAATATTTATCACACAAAAATGTAATAGTTAATTCGAGTTGTGGACTACTTGTAAACATGAAAATAATGGCAGGAACATTTTAGTGTAATTGGAATGTAGAGTTTGGATTTGAATTCGATACAAATATTTTGAACAATGCAAGAGCCTTAAAATTCTTTGTAGATTATTGCTGTTCAATGATCAATATGATAGTTACTTCTTCCTCTTTTTGCAAATACTTATTTTCTTTTACATGGAGAAAAATTTAAAGCAACAATTTTTAAAATTAATTTGATACCCCTTTTGGTGGAATGTCTTCTGAAAGTGAAAGTAAAAGTAAAAGTTGTTTTGCACCATTTTTTGTAGTTCTTACTTCTTACCACTATATTATTTTCGAGCATTGTGACTATTTATGTTCTCGAGTATAAATAAATTTAACATAAGGAGAAAAAAAAAACCTAAAACTTTTTCCCCAGTTTGTTGGAAATTTGTAATAAAGATAACTAATTGCATCGAAGATCTTTTAATGATAGACTTTATGGAATAAAACTTTAATCAATTTCAATGTTTCACACTGCTTCGACCTCCACTAGCGCCATTCTCCTCTTCAACACCACCTTCTTTCTTATTGCCACCCTTCCCCTTCTCACCACCACCCTTCTCTTTCTACTCTCCACCTCCACCACCACCCTTCACCGCATCAACTAATGAGTGGATTTTTGTACCAAATTTGTTTCATGGTTGGAGATGTGATTAGAGACTCTTACCTTTTATTAGACTAGTAAAGCGCATTCACTCTAACGTCACATCTTTTGCATGATGGGTCATCAAAAAAATGGATATAGGAGCTCAAGTATAGTCACTTTCGTTACTCATTGAATATTAAAATTACATTTGCGCGGACCTTGTGCACGACATTGTGTTCTTACATAAGTAGTTTGTTGACAAAATGAAAGGTAGATGGCAGGGGCGGAGGGCAGCCTTGGGCTAAGCCCATTTCATTTTTCATGGGTAAAAAAAAAAAAAATTGTTGGAATTTAATTATCAGTTCAAGATAAATTTATTTTAGGTCCGTTCTCCTTAATAGATGGGTGTAATGCTATTTGTAGTCGCTCGCTACCGTAGTCTCCCTACGTGACGTACATGTGGTAGTTAGTGATTGAAACATTACCGATACATTAATGTCACGTAGGACGATTGCAAATAACATTATTTAATAGATGGTCGCCATTGTCCAAGATAAAGCAACTATTTAATATGAGAGAGATTGATTTCAATGATTTGGGAAGTTCTAAAAGTCCATTAATTATTCGAGGCTAGAGTTAGTTGAACTCATTAAAATTGTTCTTCAAGACTAAAGAGCATCTCCAATGAACTCTTTATTTATAAAAAATCAATGAACTTCTTATACATTTTAAATAGCATTTTTAAATTTAGAGAGTCAAAATTTTTATGCACTCCAATAGTACTTTCTATTTTGGCTTTTTATTTTGTTTTTCTAAAGAAACATTTTTTTTATTCATCCTTACATTTTAATTTAACATAATATTTTATGTCAATGGTCAATCAAAGTAAATGTGATCTCAATAATTTAAGAACTAGAATATTGAAATCTTTGACTTGCTATATTCAATCATTCTACATTAAGAGTAGAAAGTGGATTTAAGCATTACCTCTTTAAAATGAAGAGTATCTTATATTTAGAAAGTTTTTTTGAGATGCTAGAAGCATAAATTTAGTTAAATTTGATCATATATTTACATTAAATCAATATTAATTACTTGCAGACTCATTCCTTGGCAAATGAACACACTTTCCAAGCGCAGTTACTGAAATTACTCATTTGATTAGATAAATTCTTGCCCATCATCCTGTAACTATAAACAAGAAAGTAGAAAAGCTTTTGTAAGTAAAATTTCAACACCGATCCACATGAAAAAGTTATAAACATGTTCTGGATACAAGTATACCATACAACATTAACATTATCCATTACTATTTGATCCATGTACGATCATGCCAGAAGTGATTGAATGGCCTGTTTAAAGGTGGCAATCACAAAGGTATAAGGTCATCATCTGTCTCTCTGATAGGAAGTTTGTTGTGCATCCACCTCCTTAGCATTTCTAATGATGCTTTGGGCTGATCCATAGGAACCATGTGACCAGAATTATGGACCTTCAGGAAAGTTAGAGGTCCATAGGCTTTCTGCAGTCCAGCCTCAACTCTATTGACTGAAAATGGAATTGTTGAAGCTGCTACAAATTCTTTTTGTCCAGACCATTCCATGGCATGAACCCATCTTGAATTTCCTGT
>CAIGRP010031729.1:0-12885 GCA_903798385.1 Fraxinus cuspidata
TAATAATTCTTCCCCATTCTACATCAATTGGTATTCACAAAGTCTAATTTCTAGTTGCTGTACATGGCATTTCATGTGAAAGTAATCATCTTGCAGACTGCTTATGACAGTTGAAGTAAACACAGTTATAGTTCATATACTTAGATTCTTTTTCTAAACATTTAGGAATATATTTGTCAGGGTTTCGTCTCCTTTTTGAAATCGACAATATGTCTATGTACATACTATTCGCCATGCCAAAAATAGATAGTTAAATTTCCTGCAAGTTGGTTTTAAAAGAAAAATGTCCTTTTATTCATTATTAGTGCTATTTGCATGATGCTATGAAATATTCTTTTATAAATTATTGGGTCTGACGAGGCTGGAAGTCATCATGCAATAGTTTGTGTGCACAACATGGTCACTTATGAATTACTTTTCCTGTTATTTGATTGCTTACAAAATTTAGAGGATCAAGTCGATCTGATAGTTGTCAAGGGTAGTAAATGCACGTTGTTCACACTTCTACCAAATAAATAAGTTCCTTTATCATAGTCGTTGAAGAAATTTATCAATTTTATAGAGCCTTTTTTGTGGCAACTATTGATTTCTTAAAAAAAAGAATTATCCTCTTGATATTTTGAAATCCATTGACAGAATCATCCATTGATTTTGTATTGGGACTGAGAGGTAACTCGGTACTTATCTAATAGTTACATACTATCACAAACTCTCTACATAATTTGTAATATTCTTTTAATATAGTCTTATGCCTTCTTATAGATGATGGTGCAGGCATTGAAATATTTTTCATGATGGAGGAAACCATTAGGACTCGATTCCCCTTTTCAGGACTGGATATAATTTTACTGTCATATCTTTTATTGACATATATAATTATGATAATAGCTAACCATTACAGCTTTCCCTGCTTAATAATTTTCGAAAAAGTAACATTTTCAGGTTTGTCTATCATGATAATATAAATATGGCTGAAGTATTTGAGTTTTGCTTGATTAGATCTGTGAAAATAGTAGAAACATGAAGTGTAGAAACAAGTTTAGGTCCCATTTGTTTTTCGTATTCAGGTATTCCAAATGGATCCCATTAGCATGGCCATGGCATCTGTAATGCCACATCTGCATGATTGTAGAAAGTTCTTTAAATAAAGCCCAAGTTCAATGGTATATATTCACGTATCTGTGCTTTAAGACACACCTCTCCCATCCCACAAAAATAGCACACCAAGCGTACACCTGAAGTAAAACAAGGGAAGGAAATTCTTCAGTCTCCATTTAATCTAGTTGAAAATGTATTAATCTACAGTGTTTACTTGTATGATTTATTGCTTCCGAACACAATAATAAAAAACATGGACTACCGAAAAGAGCTTTTTGACTAAATGAACTGTAAAATGTTAATAATCGTATTCCATAATATGATATTTGCAGTAATGGATAGGGTGAGACCAGTGCATGTGATGTAGAAGAGTTCTTCCAACACGACGAATAGTGGTTCTCCATCAATGGCATCCCCAATGCATCGCCATTCACGCACAGGTTCATCTGGCATTACAAATATGAAGAGACCACAGAATACCAAAGCTGCTGCTCAGAGGCTTGCTCAGGTTATGGCACATCAGCCAGCTGATGATGATGAAGAGGAGGATGACCTTATGTATGACTATAGCCCTGCAATTCCATCAGCTGGAATAGGACTTGCAGGCGGAAGGCCAACTAGAAACCGTTCGCCAATAGTAAGAAGCTTGTCATGCATGTCTTCATGCACAGCCTGATATCACATCTGTTCATCACTTCATCTGCATTTCACCTGCTGTTGCATTTTTATGAGAAATCCTGATGTCAAGTGGATATTGACATTTGAAGATATTGTTTCTCCGTTCATATCCAATGCCATTTTTGCAAAAGTATGACTTCTGTTTAAAAGGTGTTGGTGTATCATTATCGCAGAATCCTTGTTTAAGACTTAGGTTACTCTAAATAGTTTGCACATCGATTATAATAATTGAGTGTTTCGGCAATCTGTTAGAGCATATGTACGGAATTCACCATCCAGGCTTCATCACCAAAAGTAGAAAAAAAATTATATTTGGCCGCATTGATATTTGAATAGTTTTGAATTTTTTGGGGAGAAGTTAAATTTACCATGATTGTTTACATTTTAAGTTCACTCTGTATTTTATAGAATTTGTTTCCGTCCCTTAAGTGTTACTGTTCCCTTTCAGTACTGATTTTGAAGCTGTTGTGTCATTTTTTAGTCAGTTCGTACATCCATAGAACAACCACCATCTTCTCGTTCAACACCAGGTGCAAGAACATCTGCAACTATCAACTCTGTGGAACAGCAGCCTTCATCAGTTCGTACCTCAGTTGAACAACCACCATCTGCTCGTTCAACATCAGGTGCAAGAACATCTGCAACTATCAACTCCGTGGAACAGCAGCCTTCATCAGCTCGTTCACTCTCACTTCTTCGATCATCTCAAAACAAGTCTGCAGAACAACTTTCGTATGCCTACTCTTCTGTGGCTGGTCATTCGTCTGAACCCACAGACTCAGTTGAAGAAGCACAACCACCATCTGCTCGCTCTAATATTGGAAGATCATCTTCTACTGTCAACCTTGTGGAACAACCTCAATCTGCTCGTTCTGTGGCCAGTGTCCGTCCAAATTTAGGGGGCAAGACTGGTTTCATGGTACCTCCAAGTGTACCTCTGTCAGTCAAGCCAGCAGTATCTGGAATTCCAGCAGAGATTCAACCTGATAAAATTAGGGACAAAAGGTACATTGAAGCTTTAGACTCTGCAGTACTATCTTAGGGATCATTTTTACCTCTCAATATGTAATCTATTATATGTATTCTCTTTTGCCTAAACATTGAAAAAGTTTGATACTGATTGTTATTCTATTCATCCATCTTATAATGTCGATATCCTTTTCTATTTTACCTTCTGCAAGAGCACATGGTAATACCTTTCTTTTTCTCTCAGTTGATTGACAATTGAAAGAACTATTACTCTATTATCAATTCTGTTACTTTACAGGTTATCTTTAGATTTTGGGACTTTTAAATATAAAGAACATGGTGACCAGCAGTTATCTTCTTCTGCTTTACAAGATGAGGTAGGATTGTGCATCAAACTAATTTTCTCCTACTCAACTTCATTTGCAGTTCCTCTTATCTAATATAAAACTAATTTTTAGCGTATTTGCCCATTCTTTATACTTTACATCAATTCTTTTTTTTATAAAATTATTTTGTAAAGATGTGTACATAATTATGCTTACACATAAAACTTTGCTTCATAAGTTATTATAGTCAGGGAGATTGTTGTATATCATATACGTTTTCCATTTCAGCAACACTAGCAAGAAATATTTTCGCCTCATTTTATAATTATATTACTGACACGAGGTCCTTAAAATTACAGCTTGACATGCTTCAAGAAGAAAATGAAAGTTTACTGGAAAAGGTGATTCCATTTAGATGCTTACTTTCGAGTGAATTATGTGTTTATTCTGTATTGCAACTTTTGTTTCATTAAAAAGATGATATGTTTTGATAATCGAATTGCTACACTGGTTAGCATCTCAAGATACACATGCTTTCAGCTTCGAATTACAGAAGAAAGGTGTGAGGATGCAGAAGCACGGACTCGGCAACTTGAGAAACAGGTAAGAATGCTAAATTCTTGATGTAGAAGTTGCAATATTTCTGTTTTTCTTCGGAGCCTACACTTCCCAGATTTTAATTGATGTGAGACGTTAAGGTTTCTAATTTTCTATAACAAAAGAAATTAGTCTCTTAAAACTATGTGGTAACTATACTTTTTTCTTTCCATTTTGACATGCTCTTATTGGTTACATTTCATTGACTATGATTTAACAAATGTTGCTTGGTCTTACTGTTAGATTGCAAGTCTAGGAGACGGTGTATCTTTGGAAGCTCGTCTTTTGAGCAGGCAAGGGATGAATTTTGAAATTCTTTTTCTAGATACATTAGATTCTCTAGCTAATTTAATTTCGTTTATCTTTAATTTTTATATTACAAACGCTGCAGGAAAGAAGCAGACCTTCAGAAAAGGGAGGTATGTATAAGAAGGAATGCTATCATTTTCCAGTGATTCAGGTTTTGTATGCATATAGGTTGAATGTTATTTTGATGAAGGTTAAAATTGTCATAAGGCAATCTGAAGTTAGTTTTACAACTCTAGGAGTTGAAAACTTGACAGTGTTTATGAACTTCAGTCATCTTATTTATTCTTTTATCCTATCATGTTATTGTATCACAAATTTTTGTATTGACAAGTCAGTTTGATTGTTTTTCTTCTATTAGGAAATACACTACTTTGTTAATCTAAAGGAAAGAAGTTTAGATCTGTAACTGGGGATAACTTTGACATGGCAGGCTGCTCTTAAAATTGCGACAGAAACCTATGGTGGAGCAGGCGAGGAGCTTGCAGCCCTTCGAATGGAAGCCGAGGTACTCAGACTCTGCCTTGCGTGTTTTGTAGTCGTCGTAATTTTTTTCTTTGGTCTTTACCTTCCATGTCATTATTTATTGTTAAATTTTTTTTGTTAGTCTTGAGATTCATAATCAATAACAAAATTTAGGTGCACTGTAATTTAATTACTGTAATTCTTATCAGACTGCCAGGGATGAAGCTACGTTAGCTTTGGAGCTGCTACATGATGTTGAGTGTGAAGTCAAATCACTTCGGACAGTGACTAAAAGAGTTATTTTGACTAAAGAAGAGATGGTATGTCCCAATTAAAATATTACATGGCTTGTACTCCTTACATTCTGTATGACATACTTATGTGATTCACAGTTTATAACCGTAGGAAGAGGTTGTTCTCAAGAGGTGTTGGCTTGCTCGATACTGGAGTTTATGTGTTCGCTATGGTAATTTTACTTAACCAGCTTAATTTAGAGCACAATTTATTAGCATTGATGTCCATTTTGTCATTTTTGTGTTCTCCTTAATGTGCGTAATGAGTTATGTGAATGAAAATTTTAGTAGAGCATAAGATGACATTAACATGAGAGAGATATGAATATTGGTCAAACGAGGACAGGGAAATGTAGATTCTGCAAAAGTTATCTAGAGGGAAGAACTGAATAGATAACAAAAATTGAAATTTCTTGCTGGTTTTAAATCTGTTTAAAATTCACCTATTGATTTGCTTTTAAAAATCAAGTTCCAAGGGCTTCTAAATATACTTAAAAGAGAATATTACTATTAAGCATGTACTAAGCTATTATATGAAATGAGGAAGATGGAGAAGGGAAAACTCTAGTAATGGTTGGTCAGTATAAACATCCAATCTCTACTATCAAAGTCATCCCCTAGGTATTTCAGCAACTGCCCTTTTACTTAAAAGGGTTTTATGTTATCATTTTTTCTCTTTCAAACATCATATTTCTAAATTATACCTTGCTGATAGAGATTTAAAGCCCAAGGCTGACAGCAAAATTACCAATAGAAAAGCAGTCATAGATATAATTTTTTCATCTTTTCTAAAAGGTGTGTATATCACTATAAGAGTAATGTACAATAGTATTATTCACACTTAAAAATTAATGCAAGTATGTAGTCTTGTCTTCCACGATGATTCATGCACCACTGCACCTTATATATTCTATTGAATTATTGTGTCTTATAAAGATAAGCTGTCTTATCTTTCCTCATTTAAGTTAAAATTTCTATTACTATCATTCTCTCATATTCAATAGCATTTTACAAACTTATGCAATGTCTCTTATCTCGAACTATAAAAAAACTATAGTTTAACTTCCATGCTTGATCAAAGTATCAAGTTGCTAACCATAAACTGATGTTGTTGATTAGATAGGGACTTGGTAAACGCATTAGTTGTGTGCAATTAAGTGGAAATATGAGGGAGAGTAATCACATGTTGATCAAATGCTTCACGAATGGAATGACAATCTACTTCAATGTGCTTGGTGCGTTCATGAAAGACCGGATTGGTAGCAATTTGAATAGTACTCGTGTTATCAGCGTGAAGTGGAGTAGGGCCAAGTAGAGGAAAACCAAGTTTGCCTAACAAACCCTGCATCCACACAATCTCCAGACAAGCTGAGGACATAACACGATACACAGATTCGGTAGAGGACATCGAGACACGATCCTTCTTTTTACTCTTCCAAGAAATAAGAGCATCACCAAGAAACATGCAGCATTCGGTAACAGAACATCAAGTATTTGATAACCAGCCCAATCAACATCATTGTACCTGTCAACAATAAAGAATTCCTATTAGAAAATAATAACCCTCGACCAAATGTACCCTTGAGATAACGAAGAATCCATCAGACAACCGCTAAATGAGAATGGCGAGGGGCCTGCATAAACTAACTCACATGTTGTACATCAAATGAAATATGTGGTTGGGTAATTGTCAAATAGTTCAAACTCCTTACTAGTTCTCGATATAAAGATGGATTAGGTAATAATTCACCCTCCTCCTTGCGAAGCTTCAAATTAAGCTCAAAATGTGTAAGTACGAGTTCTCGGACTGATGACCAGCCAAAATGAGAATCTCTTAAGTATACTTATGTTGATGCAAGATCATACCAGTGGAACAAGAATGAAACTCAAGACCAAGAAAATACTGAAGTGGACCAAAATTTTTCGTACGAAAGATAGTTTTGAGATGGTGCTGAAGTTCTTCGATTGATTGAGAATCAGACCTATAATGACTATATTATCTACATATACCAAGAGCACAAGTCCAATGACAATCTTTTTAAGAAAGAGAGAACAACCAAACTGATTTTGAGTAAAATGAAAATCAAGAAGAGTGTTACAAAACTTTTCAAACTACGCTCTCGGTGCCTGCTTTAACTCATATAAAGACCTCTTCAATTGACAAACCTCAATGGAAGAATGAGTTAAAAGACCAGGAGGAGGAGTCATATAGATATCTTACTTTAGATTCCCATGTAAGAATGCATTCTTCACATCCATTTGTCGAAGAGACTAACCTTTTGAAGCAGCAATAGCCATTATAGTACGTATAGTAGTAATCTTGGCCATGGGCACAAAAGTCTCCTCATAATCAAAACCATATTCCTGATAATTCCCAAGAGCCACTAAACAGGGTTTATACCTTTCTATAGTTTCATTAGACCGGTACCTAATGATATATACCCATTTGCATCCATTGAACTTCACCCCATCAAGACATAGGACGATGTCCCCTGTGTGATTGTCCAGTGGAGCCTAAAGTTCTTCTTGCATAGCTTCTTGCCAACATGCTTGAGTAGCTGCCTGAGGGTATGATTTGGGTATACTTGTAGTATAAAGTGTATCTTGCTTAGCAATATAAGAATACACATACCTATCCGGAGGACGAGAATCTCGAGAAGATGTGAGAGGATTGGATGTTGGTTCAAGATCTGGAAGAGACGTTGGGGATTGTGGATGACGTCTTTGGTAAACAAATTTTAGCTTAAAATGTTCAATAGGGAAGGACACATCATAAAAAGTAGGAAGCTAGCAGAAGTGAAATCATTAGGAATATAAGATTGGAAGAAATATAGACGTTTAAAGAAAATCACATTTCTAGAGATACAGATCTTGTTAGCACCACATCATATACATACAAACCCTTTATGTGCATTACTATGCCCAAGTAATGCACACCGAGCAGCCTGAGCAATAAGCTTACGACGTTCAATGGAGGGCAAGTGAACAAAACAGACACGACCAAATATATGAAGAGAATTATACTCGGGAGCAACACCAAACAAATGGGAATACAAAGAGTCAAATTGTAAATTTGAGAAGGTAAATAATTAATCAAATAAGCAGTCGTAGATAAGGCTTCTACCTAAAAATGAGGAGGCACAAAAGATTAAATCAACAAAGAACGAACAACATCCAAGAGATGATGATTCTTACTCTCAGCGCCCATTTTGTTGAAGAGTATAAGGACAAGAATGCTGGGAGAGAATCCCCTTCATTTTGAGATAATACTGAAACACATTGACATATATTGGGTCTCAATAAGAGCAACAAAAGTCTGAAAAGTGGAGAACACATCGACCTTAGAGTGAAGGAAATAGACCCAAGTAAAGATTGTAGTCATCAATAAAGGTCACAAAATACATATATTGAGCATGAGATAGTACTGGGCTCACACCCCAAACGTCAATATGAATAATCTCAAAACAGGTGGAAGCTCGACTACCATGTGAAGGAAAAGCTAAAGTTGTATTTTTACCGAACTTACAAGAACTACAACCAGAAGATATTCTAGAAAAATGAATCTTTATTGCCTAAATAACCATGTTTCATAAGATGAGACAAAACAGTATTATTGGGATGTCCTAATTTCTTATGCCAAACATTACGATCATTAGTAATAGCAGTACAAGCAAAATAATCAAAACTACGAACAAAAAATTGAAGAGGAAATAAACGTCCCATTTTAGGCCATTTCGAGATCACCTTCCCTGACATTTGATTCTGCACACAACAACGAATACAATCAAAGTGAATTTCACAATTATTATCAACCAATTGTCCGACATATATTAAATTTGTAGATAATTCTGGTGACACAAATACATTATTAAAAGAAGATCCCAGTTTGCCAATTGCAATGATAGAAAGTGTACTACCATTGGCTATCTGAATATGTTGGTAACCTTTATGTTTACGAACATCATGTAAAACATCTATACTGCCAGTCATATGATTGGAGCTGCAGAATCTACCAACGAAGGATAGGTTAGGAGATTTCCCTTACCTTGAAGGTCGAAAACAGAAACAATCATCTCTTGGTCCATCTCGAGTGTAAGAGTAGATGAAGAATCGATTGTAGATGGTTGACTTTGAACATCAACTAAATTTGACTGGAAAGCAGTGTGAAAGGCTTGACCTCGTCTATTCTGAGGCTACGGGCGACAATCTTTAATAATATACCTCTCCTTTTTGCAGTAATTGCAAATTTTTTTAATTCAATGCTTTGCAATATGCCTACTTGTTACTACTATAACATCGTGCTTGTGACTTGAATTTACCTTTCCCTAGAGCAGCATATGCCATATTGATCATCTTAGTAGTCATTGATTCTTGACTGATAGCATGATGTTCCTATTCACTTAGTAATTCTCCCAAACACACATCTAATGAGGGAACAAGATTACGGTTTATCAAGCCAGCCCGTGCAATCTCAAATTCCAGTCGGAGCTTCATTAGAAATTGATCTATTTGACTCTCACCATGGACATCTTGAAGGGCTGCTAAGGCTTCCTTGGAAACTTTAGAAATTCAGCATAGAATTGCTCAATAGAAAGATTACCTTGTTTGAGGTTGGAAATTTCTAATTCCAAATGAAACTTTCGTGCAGTGCTGTCTTGATAATAAATGCGCTTGAGACAATCCCACATTTCCTTAGCAGTTGTAAATGATCAAAGATTATTCAACATATGAGGCTCAATAGAACCTAGTAACCAAGAGACGATGCGTGCATCCTTGATTTCCTATTGACTAAGCTGCTTTGAATCAGTAGGAGCGGTAGATGAACCATCTAAATTACCCTACAATTCTATTCCTTTTACGAACATCTTAATTGAAATTCCCAGGAGGAAAAATTCTTTCCATTAAATCGAACAATAAATTTTTCTCAAGACATAATAAAATGGAACAAATGAAACTCGAGGCAAAATAAAAATAAAAATCAAGATGTATGCCAGAAGGAAATAAAGCCCAACCAACAGCTGCTAGACCCAATTCTAGACAACAGAAGCCAACTTGAAGCAGCCCGTCTTCAAACAAGCCCAAGACAGTAGAAGCCCATTAGAGACAGCCCAATTCTTCAAACACTCCAGCAGAATCCTACAAGATGAAGCCCAATTCTTTAAACACTCCAACCCAATATCACCACAGCAATGAAACGATCTACAGAACCTGCGACACCAAAAATTCTCCATTTACTTCCCTTCTGTGCCACAGCAATCTGCCAACAGATCTGGATCAACCCAGAAAATCGTCGGCAGAACCTTTCTTCAGATTTCTGGCAGCCAAAATTGAAGAATAACTTCAACCAAGAAACACAGGAGAAAAGAAAACCCTCAAATCGAGATGATACCCAAAGGAACCGAAATGAAATCTAAAATGAGGGCTCTGATACCATATCAAATAGTCTAAATGCCTCTCTATGGAGGTTCTTCTCATTATATAACAACATATGTCCCTAATTACAGCCTATAATCCCTCGGGAATCATTTTATACAAGGTAAATACAATTATTGTCTATCATATTACAGTTGTATCCACAATATATATTAACATTGGGTTTTATTAAATGACATGGTTAAAGAGTTTTGTTGTCTGGAATATCCCTAACTTGGAGATAAAGCCTTCTTGAGAGTGTCTAATGCTTCATAAATATCGGACGGAACCACCTTTTGGCGTCTTGACCAACAAAATTTTCAAATCTAGCTCTTTTATGCTATAAAATTTGCTATTTGAGCACCATGCTTTCAAGTAATTCTCTCTTTATCGTTTTCCCTCCGATGTACTACTGTTTCTCTCTTTCTTTTAATTTCCTTGGGCTGTGGCCTGGGGTGGCTGTAGTTGCAAACAATACAGGAAGAGGCACATTGACTTTCACTTGGAGATTTTACCAATTTCAATTTGCAATGCATTGCAGGTGTGCATGCAGATATAGCTGGTGCAAAATACGAATACTGGTCATCCTTTTGTCCCCTTCCTAATGAAGTGATATTGGCTGCTGGACAGAACGCCAAAGATGAAAACTCAATTGGTAAGATGCTGTCTTCTCTGTTTTGCCTGGATAGTAGTTCAATCTATTGAATGAGGTTTAACAAGAATTGGAAAAGATAAAGTGGAAACTCCAAATAGTAAAGCATAATTTTCTTCAGAAAAAATTTTTAGAATTGAAATTTTCTGAAGTTATTCTTTTTTATGCCTTACCTGTGTTATCTTTGTTAACTTTTACATGGGTTTGATCCCTAAATGTATGGACTTAGTTACGAATTCGGTAAATATGTAAATTGAGTCCTAATAGAAACTCAGGTCTTGTGTCAAAGAGTCAAGCTTAGACAATATCTTCTTCAACTGAATATCCTTCCCTGGAATTTCTCCTTTCTTGCCCATTTTAACTGCACAAGTATAATTTACCCAAAAAATTTATTTGTGATTGCTGAAGTAACTTTTCCTTTGATTTTGTTAGTCAGATAATATTTTTATTGTCTCTATTTGGCAGTTAACAATGATGCTGAAGAAAGGGAGAAAGGCACACGATATACAAATGATAATTCAGGAGATGCCAGCATTGAGAGCATGCTTTTAGTGGAGCAAGGTCTTAGGGAACTGACGTCACTCAAGGTTCTATTCAAAATTCATTCATTTACTACAGAATTCTTTCATAATTGAAATATAAAATTTTCCATTATTCTTCAAGGAGTAAGTGGACTAAAACGTAGACATTGTCATCTGCTTGTTTGCTTAGCATTATATTCGGTAAAGGAAAATATACATACTGTAAGATCGAAATCTTCATATATCAGTTGCATTATCTGTCAGGAGACTGCACTATTTGTTAATTCATTGTTGTCTTTGTCCATGTTGCATTTAGAACACTCTTCCACTACAGGATTCCATTCTCTTGAAATCAATAATGGAACTCAATTTTATCCTTCTATTGATGCTTGATCTGTCGTATGCAATTTTCCGAACAAGAAACTTGATCTTTTGTTATATTTGTTCACCTTTTCCTTTTAAAGGTAGAGGAGGCAATAGCCATATCAATGGCCCAACAGCGACGCCCAAGTGCAGTAAAATCTAATGGTACGAAATGGAAATGCTCATTTACTGAATTCTTCTTTCCTACTGGAAAAGTTAGTAACACGTGTCACCTACATTACGTAAGAACTGCTCTTTTAGTCGACACTAGACCATTATTGTTTTGGTTATGCATCTCGATTTTTTGAGATTGCAATGAAGTGAAATAACAGTAGTCTTCTTAAGCATTGCAATGTATATTTCCAATTTCTGAGAGCACATCTTGAAGAATTATGATATGACTAGATGGACTTGTCTCCACTGCAGTTATAACTAAGGTAATGGATGCTTTTAAGAAGGTGCACGTGCAGAGGCATTATATTAATAGTCTATGATAGCATTACTCAACAACTTGTTCTTGTACCAAAAAATACATAAGAAACATTAACCTACAGATAATCAAGCCTCTCATTTAAAATTCTACATATACCTTCTCCTATCATTTAAGTAACAATTGTCTCTCTTATAATCTATAATGTTGCAGATGAAAATTTTATTAATTGTATGAGATGTTGATGACATGAAGAAATATCAACCTCAATAATTGCTGTTGCACTGAAATATTCATAACTTAGAAGTATATAAATTTTTTCTGTATTGCTCTAACCTTCCACTGATTTGCTAATAATTATATAGAACAAAGAGAATTACCTTCTTGGGAAGATGGACAAGGGGACCTCATGCAGTTTGTAAGATTTAACAAAAAGAAATTTCAGTTATTGCTTAATGTATAGTTTAAATGATTTTAAGTAGCAATTGTGTGAAATGAAACGTAAACCTAGAGATACACTCGTGTACTTTCACAAATGCATAATAATAATAGTATTAGAAAATTTCCTTTGTAACTAATATAACAAGGAAGTTCTTCAAACACTATGAATAATTAGGCCATGTTTGATTGAGGTGGTTTTCCATGGAAAATGGAAAATAAATTCTATTTCCACACAAATTACATGTTTGATTGGCCAAATGTTCTTGGCAATTGATTTTCTACATTTTGGCCCACATGGGGACAATTCTTGATTTTTGAGGAATTCATTTTCCCA